>JAJMHE010000023.1:0-178313 GCA_030582895.1 Candidozyma ruelliae | reverse complement strand
AGAGTTTTAGTCACGTGACCACATCACTGAAAAAAGCGACCTTCCTCGCTAAATTTTTTCTCACTGTTCTTAAAGCGTTATACAGAATCAACCTGTTCAATTCGAAAAGGTCGTCTGATCTCGTTGCATACTCTACCTTTGTTTAATCTTTCATTCAGAAAAATAATCCAATTATTGATATTTGAAGTACATCATATCTCGGAACAGATCAACACCAAAACAACGCTAAACAATTCAACCTAAGCGCTTTCGATGGACCAGCAAATTCAACAGGCGGTTGACATTGCGCTAAGCGGTACAGCAGATCCTAGTCTAAAGAACCAGGCTTTCACTTTCATCAACGAGATCAAAGCCACAGAGCAAGGATACAGAACATGCTTTGACCTTCTATTGTCGGATCCCCAGAAGGGCATGAACTTGAACGATGGACTCAAGTTCTTTATTTTGCAAGTTATCGAAGAGAACACCGACAGACTCGGCGAGCAGCAGTTGTACGAGTTGAACACCAGTATGTTCAAATACTTAAACCAGTTGATAGCCGCAGATCATAATGACCAGATCCACCTTAAAAACAAGCTCAGTGACTTGTTTGGAAGCCTATTCTGTCTAGTGTACTCCCAGATCAATGCAGAATACATTAAGTCTCTCTTGCTCCTAATCCAGTCCTCCAACCTCCTCAGCATCGACTACTATTTAAGAATCCTCATCTCCATTCATTTCCATGTGGGTGATAAGCTCATTTCCAGATCGAAGGAGGCTCACGAACGTGCAAACATGCTCAAGGACTTGATCCGTGAACGTGACATGTTGCAGTTGGTTGAATCCTGGAAGACCATCTTGACGACTGTCAAGGACACCACTCTCCTAGATAATGCCTTGAAGGTGGTTGGTTCCTACGTCAACTGGATGGAGATCAGCATATTTATTCAAAATGGATTCATTGGCATCATTTACGACTTCTTGAAGCTGCTGCCCCAGCTACGCATCCAGAGCTGTGTCACCTTGACTGAGATCATCTCGAAGAAGATGAAGCCGTCGAACAAGCTCGAGTTGATTACTTTGCTTGACTTGACCTCCATCATCGATACCCTCAAGGATGACGAATTGGACTTCATCGAGAACTTGGCCAAGTTGGCCAACCAAATGGGCATGGAGCTCGCGATCGTGCTTGAGAATGACCCATCTTTGCTCAACGATATCAACATCCATTTTCTCAAATTGTGGCCTTCGATTCTTGAGTTCTTGGGACACGAGTTTGACGATGTCTCCCAGCAAGTTTTTCCATTTATCCAAGCATACTTGCTTCTAGCTAAGAAGTTCAACGTGCTCAACTCAGTTGACCTCCTTTCGACTCTTCTCAAGAAGGTCATCGTCAAGATGAAGTACGATGAGGATTCGGATGCTTTCGACGGCGACGAACAGTTTGCTGAGATCCGCTCCAAGTTGAAAACCTTCCAAGACACCATTGCTATTTTGTGTCCTCAGATGTACCTTGAAGTTATGCCCATGATCATCGAAAGCTCCATTTTTAGCGCTCCCTCTGACGACTGGACATCTGTTGAGTTGGGTCTCTACGAGTTGAGCAACCTCGGTGACTCTTTGAAGAACAACTTGGTGAACTTCCCGAAGGCAGAAATCACCACATCCAAGCCATATCAGGAGGTGCAAAGCTTCTTGATCAAAATCATCAACAACTTCTCTGCAATCAACCACCCCAAAAATCATCTAGCATTTTTCGAATTAATCATTCGCCATTTTACTACCAAAAGTTTTAACAACACCACAAACACCAGCATCGATGAATTAATTATCAAGATACTAGAGCTCTTCTCTGAGTTCGGCCTCTTCAACACTGTTGAGAGCGTCCGTTTGAGAACCTGGTATCTTTTCTTTCGTTTCGTTAATGTCACTAAGCCAAAATTGAACGACTACTTTTTGGAGAGCTTGTTGGTTAAATTCCAGCCTTTGCTCGTAATCAAGGCTGAATTGCCCACAAGAGATGAAGACAATGATGTGGTCGAGAATGGCAATTTCAACAGTCAATTGTACTTGTTCGAAGCTCTCGGTATACTCATCTCCATGAACGACTCTCCCGACTCCACAGCAAGATCTATCGAGATTCTTTTCAATCCTCTTTTCAGCAGTTTGGAAACATGCATTTCGCGTGAAGACAAAAACGTGAACCCCCTCATCTCGTTACAGGCAAACCACCTGTTGATGGCACTTGCTACTATCACACGTGGTCTTGATACCCAGGCACCAGGAAAATCAGTTGCCTCCAAGCATGACGCAAAAGTCGTTGGCAAGGTTGGCGATGCAGCACAGGTTGTGTTGATCACTCTCGAGAACTTCAACAAGTCTGAAAATGTGAGAGACGCCGCCAGATTTGCATTTGCTCGCTTGATGCCAATTTTGGACATACAGAGCAGCTCTTATTTGAGCAAGTTGATCTCTTTGATCTTGGCGTCGCCAAAATTGAAGATCAACGAGCTTGGAGACTTTTTGAGTTTTGTGGGCCAGATCGTCCACCAATTCAAAAACTCCGACGACATGTTCCAGCTCTTGAACGACTTGGTGACCCCTATGATTAGCAAAGTCTTCGATTTGCTCTCAGCAGACGAGGAGAACAACCCTCACGTCACGAGAGACAAGTACCAGTTGAAGCGGTCCTTCTTCAACTTCATTAGCATTGTGGTGATCAACAACCAGTTCTCGTTATTGTTGACGGAGACGAACCGTCCAATCTTTCCCCAGGTATTGTCGTTGATTGTCGACTGCTCGCAGGACCTCAACGACCTACCAACTACAAAACTGGCAATTGTGCAATACGGAAACGTCATTACCGAGTTGGGCTGCAACAACGGAAAAATCACGGACGCCAAGGACAAGCTAGGCTCTACCTTGACGCCCATCGACGGCATTGACGAGTATTTGATGGAGAACACCGTCAAATTGTGTTTCGAGGTGCCTTTCTCCAACTCTCTCTTCGACTTGAAGGACGCACAGTACCGCAACTTGGGCCAGGATTTCTCCATCCTTCTCACCACCTACCAGTCTCGTCTGACGCAAGGAGAATTTGCGTCTTTCCTTGTCAACTACCTTGTCAATATGGGCTTGTCCCAAGATTTGGCGAACGACTTTGGTCGCAAGTTGGTTGACATGGATGCCAAACTGTTCAAGAAGTACTACGTGTCGTTCTTGAGCGAATTCAAAAAATAGCATCGGTGTATATAGATGGCAGCATACGAGATGAACGAATTATAGAAAATATACTACATATACAAGGCTGGCGTAGGTTGGAGGAAGTGGATTCGATGTTTGTGGTGCACGGGTGTCATCTCAATGAGGCCCATCGCATCCATCGCAAAAGTAGTACTAAGTGATCTCATCAGAAAATCAACAAAAACAATAATGCCAGATACATCACGGGCCGCCATGGCCAAAGATGAGGAAGAGCTCGAGCTCGAGAGGCTTGTGTTCGGCGATAATGCCGGGTTCGAGGCCAATCTCCGAAAAATCGAGAATCTCTACGAATCCTCAGACGATGAACAGGAAGCTCTTGATGAGGAGTCCGAAAGAAGCGACAGCGAGGGCGAAGAAGGAGAAGACGATATGTTCTTCATTGACGACGCCGGCGATTCCAACAATTTCCACGAATTCGAGACCCCCGAAGAAAGCGGCATGGATGTGGATGAAGAAGAAGAGGCAGTTTGGCACGACTCAGACGACGAAAAACACACAGTTTCTGTCATCACCGACAGGCTGAAGAAGCTCAGGCAGCTGCACATGGAAACGGCTCTTCTGGCGTCTGCGTATGTTGCCAGGCTCAGGGCCCAATTTGAAAAAATATACCCCAGACCTTCGTGGGCTGATGAAGTTATACCGAAGGAGGCGGAGAATAGCGATGGTGAGGCTATGGCAGATGAGGATGACGAAGAAAACGGCGCCGACGTCGGCAAAAACATCAAGGGTTTGGCGCAGCTCTTGAAGCTGAACAGCAACTACGTGAAACTGAAAACGGTGCTTCTCTCGCCTACCCGGATCCTGATCCTGAGGCTCAAAGACGCCAACATCACCAAGAGAGGCCAGGGCCCTATTTTGGCCATGAGCTTCCACCCGCTGCATCCGCTTTTGCTCACTGGTGGCATGGACAAGACGCTTCGCATATTCAACATCGATGGAAGAACAAACAAGCTTGTGTCGTCAGTTTTCTTCAAAGACGTGCCCATCAGGAGCTGTCAATTCTCGCCTGACCCGAAGAGCACCTTGGTGTATGCCTCTGGCAGAAGACGATACATGAGCAGGTGGGACACATCTACTGAAAGTGTGGACAAGGTGCTGAGAATGTACGGGCAGGAGGAGAGCCAAAAATCTTTCGAATACTTCAAGGTGAGTCCGAAGGGCACATATGTGGCCTTGCTTGGATCTAACGGCTACGTCAACCTTCTAAACAGCAGAACCACGCAGCTTTTCCGTTCGTACAAGGTCGACGGGTATGTGGCCGATTTCGAGTTCACAAAGGACGAAAAGCACCTCATTGTGGCCAACTACGCCGGAGATATCTGGGAGTTCGCTCTTGGCGCCTCAGACATCGAGATTGTCCGTCGTTGGAGCGATTCCAGCGCCGTGGCCGTCACAAAAATTGCATTGGGCGGTCCCACTGACCGCTGGTTGGCTATAGGCACCAAGAGTGGTATGGTGAACTTGTTTGACCGTACGATGTTCGGCATGCTTTCCAAGGGCCAGAACCCCAAGCCTATTCGCAGTGTGGGCAACTTGGTAACGCAGGTTTTCGAGGCCAAGTTCTCTCCAGATGGGCAGATTCTCTGTGTGGCTTCTAAGCAGAAGAAGGATGCTCTTAAGCTTGTGCACATTCCCCTGGGCACAGTTTTCGCCAATTGGCCTACGAGCAACACGCCGTTGGGCCGTGTCACATGTGTCCAGTTTTCGCCTAATAACCAGATGTTGGCCATCGCCAACGACACAGGCAAGATCACGCTTTGGCGCTTGGACCACTACTAGCATTTGTACGATATAATAGACAATCAGCATGAAGCGGAAGGGTGTAGATCTTGAAAGGGAATAGGGAGAAGGATGAGGAAAGTTATCATGGGAGGCTTTTCTCACAACCTCGAGATTCAGAAAATGAATCAACATCATTAGAAGAAGATGGTAATGCAATCTTGAGATGCTGCAATTTTGAGATGATGCAATCTTGAGATGTAGGCTGTGAGTTGAATCTCCTTCAATCAGTGAACGATCCTTGAATGTCTCAATTTGAGCACTGGGTGTTTAAGTTTTCCTACTCTTCCGATTTTAAAAATATGAGCAATCTGCCAGCAAAGAGCTTCGTTTTTCGTATCTATTGTACAAGGCAGGCCCTACTGGAAGATTCTAGGGTCCACGGCCCTCTGTAAGCAAATGCTTAATATTTGTGTCAATTTGACTGAAGTGTGTAGACTTCTCTGAACAGATGATACTACGAATGAAACGCAATGAAGCGTATTTGCCAGTCTGATAGGTTTTGATCTTCTTGGCCTTAGTAAGAGGTTTCGTCAAGGTCCTCTCATATAAGTGAGTTCCAAGACAAGAACAGTTATTGTAGCCAGAACATTGGGCAGGCGGTGTTATCTTGGATGAAGAAGTTTTCGATTTGCTCCCAAAAAAAATACTTTTTTTTTCATCTATTTTTCTTTGAAGAATGGACTTCAGCTTCAAATTCTGGGTTTGTTAATATTGCAGCCATTTCGCATCTATTTGTAGAAGTCAGCCAAGCAGATCAAATAAGCCAATCTCGAGAAAAATTTCCCATTTTCTTACAAAGATATCAAACCGAAGATATTCATTTCATTTGATACCAATCACAGAGAAATTTGCTTCTATCTATCACAAAACTCACATTCTTCTCCCTCTTCACCTCACCACATTACCTCCCCGCGAAAGTAATCTGATAATCAAAACTCCAACCACACTCATCTCAGAATGCCAGTTATCGGTGCCCCGTATGTGCCAGAATCTCCGTATCTTTTCCGAAAATCAAAATACTAACAGTTCAGAAAAGGCCATGATCGCTACAGAGATCCCATCACCCATCAGATGACGCCTGCCTTGTACAGAGTCCGTAAACCGTACTTCTGGAAGAATCTTGCTGGCTTGTTCATCGTGGGCGCTGTCCCCTTGGGCGTTTACGCTTACACATGGAAGGTGCTCAACCAGGACGATTTCGCCGATATTCCAATCCCACCTATCTCGGACGAGGAGTTGGCCAAGTTGAAAAAGGAATACGAGCTGAAATAGAACTCTGCTTACAGAGGGTTGTACATAGTCAAGGTTTAGGTATATATGAGAATCTATGGAATTAGATACGATGCTATTTGTTTCGTGAAAGATCTTCGAGGTCCTCCTCGCCGTACATGGAAACTCCACGAACTGGGTATGGAGCGTCGTTCTCCTCTGACGCTGTCTCTGACACGCCAGACACGAAGGACTCCTGGAAACTGTCACTCTTGGGGAGAAGTGGCGAGTCTTGAGCCTCTACAAGCGAGCTGACCGACTCCTGACGGGGTATATTTGTCATGGGCACGTTTTCCGTCAAGGAAGAGACAGACATGTTTCTGATGCTGGAAGGCATATTCTGGAGAGGCAAATCGCCTTTGGAGTCCGTGAACGGATTGCTAAAGTTGCTGCCGAACGAGTGCTCCGTGTAGAAGTTGGTGGAAGGCTGCTTGTGCAAACTGATACGGGAGTCAGCAAAGGGGTTAGCTGGGACCCCTCTGTAGTTGGTATCGGGTCCAGAGCCCAAGGCAGACACGGAAGCAACAGGAAGAGGCTTCCGTAGGCTGTCCAATGTTTCGGCAGTCTGTATACGAGCGAAAGGCGGGAACCCGTTGGATTCCGATTTGAGGTCCAACAGCGATTCTGAAGAGAGAAGTGGGTTCTCCCGAATGGCCTCGATGTCGAGAATACCCTCCTCCAAGATCTGCTTTCTGGACTTGTGGTTGCGGGATACGAGGAAGCGCACCTTGTCGTTGACATTATCGTAGCAGTACAACTTTAACAGCTTGAAGCCCTTGTGTGAGACCTTGACACGAATTGGGATGTAGAGCAACATGCCTAGCAAGAACTTGAAGAAGAAGAAGCCGAAAAGAGCCAAGGACGCCAACTGGAGCGACAAAATCACCGAAAGTCGCAAGTTGGTGGTGGCTATGGCCCTGATGTTGGCTAATATGTCGTTGTTCTGGTCTCCTCCGGTGGCATAGTAGCGCAAGGTGAGGATGTTGATCACCTGTCTGGGCGTATCAGCCACAAGAATCTCCAAAGCGTTATCTAGCTCCTGGTACACCAAAAACGCTGCCCAATCAAAAAAGCCCTCCTGCTCGATATCGTGAAACAAGCAGTGGTAGTCATAATTCCGAAGCCTGTACATGAGCTTGGCCATGTTGTTCAAGTAGGCCAAGGCGATGTTTCTCGTTCTGTAGATGTAGATGCCCCAGGCAAGATGGTAGAGGATCAAGGCGAACCTGAACAAGATGCACCCTGTGAAGATCCATTTCGCCACTTTATATTGATAGACCTGGTAGTCCGTGCTCGACCACTTGTTAAATGCCAAGATATTCACGCATGTGTACGTATCAGCTGCTAGAATGGCTATCATTAGAAGAAGCTGAAATCCCTGCCAGAGGTACAGCACAACGGTTCCAGCGCGTGTGTTGTGGAAAGACTCGACCTTGACGATATCGAAAGTCGAAGCATCGACGTCTTTGAGGTGTTTGGCGGTGTCGAAAGGCATTATGGAGAAGGCCTCAGACAAGCCCTAGGAGGTCTGAAGGAGGCCAATTGGGAAGAATTTGCTGAATTTGGCAGCAAGTTGACAGCGAATTAGCTGGAATTGGGCAGTTTTCAAAAAGAAGGAAATGGCAAAGTTGCTGGAATTTGGATCTGTGGAGCTCGTGATGAAAAGCGAGATTCGTGCAATGTAGGGCGCTGGCCAGGCGCGCTATTTTTGGTGCAGAAAACGGTTTCTGAAACGAAAAGCGTGCCTTCGAGGCGGAATAGACGAGAAAGAAGTTTAAGATTTGAGAGCCAACACCAAAACGGGAAGGTTGTTTCGGCTGGAAAGAAGCCAGTTTCAGGGGTTTTTCGTAATTTTCGATCTGGGGCAGGCTCAAAACCAGAGTGCAACGATGGTCAAACTGGCTGCAAAAAGTCGCGGTTTCTGAAACACAGCCATCGTAGATGCCCGATGGCATTCTGGCACCATGTGACGTAATGATTTTGAAATGCTCAGGTGGCTTTGCAATTCTAGACTTGGAGGGTCTTTTTGGACTTTTTGGTAAAATTGGTCAATTTGTCCGGCCGTGTGCGGCTTCATTGTGCAACTTCGTCAATCCGAGGAAACTCCAAGCATTGTTCGTGGAGCGATTTTCAGCACTTCACGATTCCCACAATGAGGTTTTCCGCTTTGATGTTGCACTCATTTGTTCTCATATCAAGGCGATTTGAAAAAAAAAAAAATTCTGGTTTTCTATTCTTCAATCTTTAATCCCCATGACTATTGCCCATACTTCGTGAGAAGCTTCTGAGCCTCCTCCTTCAAGTCCTCCTGGTCACTGTCTCTAAGCTCACGCAAAACATTGAAACAGGCCTCCTTCACTGGCGGCCTATACATGATCAAAAACTGAAGCGACAAAAACCCAAGTTTTGTTCTTGCAGGATCAGCACACAAAGACTTGATCCCCAGAAGCATCTTCTGGTTGAGATAAGGCAAGTCGCTTATCATACGCAAAAAAATTTTTCTATCTGTAGGCTCCAAAAAGGGGATCATGGCGTCCAAGACCTTCTGGCACCATTTATTGTAACGGGGCGTTTCGACCTCGGTTTCCTCCACCTCCTGGTCAATTTGCTGTTGAAGGTCGTTGACACTGTTCGGATCCTCTTCGTATTTTTTCTGCCATTTTTCCTGAACCTCCTCTCGAAGCTTCTCCTCGTTGGCAACCTTCTCGCTGTACCACTCTTCGTTGAGCCATTCGATGGTTGTGTCGACTCTTTCGTGGATATTTCCGAGAAAGTAGTCAAAAAGGGACTGGCGAATGACGTCGCTGAGTTGGTCGTTTAACTCCACATCAGGCAGCGCCTTCTCATCACCGTCAACAGAGTGCATTCCTCGTGTTGCCAATCTCGTAAGAAGCAAAAGCCAGGACTCCTTGTTCCACGTTTTGATCGCCACCTTGGTGAGCTCCTTACTGACCGGAGAGTCGTCGTTATTTTCTAGAAGCGCAGACTCCCTACCTTCATTCTTGGAAAGCTCGAAAAAGTTCTCCACGATCATCTTGACCTGCTCCTTCTTTTCTTTAAACGAGAGCGCTTTTGGAGGAGGCACGGTGTATTCTGTTTCTGCTGCGAAGTTCTCAGCAGCATTGTCATCGTCATCCTCATCACCAGCTTCTCCTGTTGCCTCAGACTTCACAGGGGCTTCATCTTTGACAACATCTGCGTATCTCTCACTCACAATTTCTAATGCCTTGGCAAGCTTCTTGATGTCCGCACGTTGTAACGCTGTGATGGCCATGGAAACCAAGATATGCTGCGGAAGCGTCGACAAGTCAAAGTTGTTGAGGTCACTGTTGACATCAGTCAATCCGTACAAGTGCTTGTAGTCTAGCGACTTGATCTTTTTCAGCGAGTTTTCAAAGCCCTCGAACTTGCGCTTTTTGATATTCTGGTCATCCGCGGAGGGCTCCAAGATATTCTTCTTTCTGATCTCATCACCTCTAGCTGTGAGTAGCGAGATCTTCTTTCCCACAGCATTTTGGAACATAGGTGGGACTACCTGGCACTTGACCATGAAGTTGAGCAAAATACGCAAGGCTCTATCGCAGTATTTTTTCGAGAGCTTGAATGTCTCGATGGACTCGTAGTTGGACTGCAACTTCTGATTAGACTCAAACGACTCGAGAACGGGAATTATACGCTCAACAAATTGACGCTTTCTGCGGACTATAACCGCCAAATGGTTGAGAATGGCAGTCACAAGCGGCGTAACCAATATACTATCCTGAAGGGGAGCTAATACCTTTTCTAGAAGAGCAAGAGCCTCAGCTTCCATGGGTCCTTGTTTTATGAGAGTGTGTGCTGGGTTGACACGTGCTAGAGAGTAGAATCTCGTGGATGTTGAACGCAGCTGGTAGTCAATAACCGTGAAGATGAACTTGAGGTTTTCAAGCTTGGAGTCCAAGTTCCTCACCTGGTCGTGCTCCTTATCGAACGAGGGCTCAAACGGGAATTGCAGGTCAAACTTAAACACAAGGTCGTTTTTCAAGCTTCGGAGATTTTCCCAGATGTTGTGGCTGCCGTCATTTTCGGCAACATAGCGGAATACAAGCTTGTACAAGATGATGCTGAGGTCTATCACTGCCTTGAACACCTCCAAGTCTTTCGTTTGCGCCAAAGTTTTCGTAGGAACCAAGGCGTCAATAGCCAAGTCGATTCTGACCCCTGCTGGAACGCTTTCAGGCCCAGCAGTGAAGGCCTTTTTCAAAAAGATCGCACACCATCTTTGGATGTCTAGCGATGGGTGGTTCACCAAATTGAGAATCTGCTTCACCACTTGTGGAAACATTTCGGCATTGGAGAATGCAAGCTCGCTTGCTTGATTCAATTGGGTGAGAATCCCAGCTACTTCCTCTGCCATTGTGTGATGAACTGGTCACTTGAAGTTGCATGTTGTCTGTGAAGACTGGAAAAGTAGTATACTGCGCACGTGAGAGGGAGCACGTGATGTAATTGGTGGACGTCTGGAATCACCAAGAGGCCAGCTTTCCCAGAATATGGAATTTTAAAGCTATTAGATTCTCTAAAAGGAGGTCATGAGGTGTGCAAGAGGATTGGCTGTCTTGGTGAGGGGTGGTTCCGATCATCATATCAGACATCCCTCCAGTACGAAGGATGGAGCCCAAGAGAATGACAATCCAGGACAGGAGATCTTTTGTGATTAATCGTATTTAGAGTTTTCTAGATCTGCATTGAAATGCACAAGCTAGAGAGTGTTCATTGTGTTGTTTGTGTTGCTCAATGAGGACGGGCTTGAAGATATTCGGCTGCGAAAAGCGTAATATAGAGAAGGGCACTGACAGGGGTTTAAATTAATGCTCGGAAGTAGTGTTACTAGACTCGTTCTTTTTCTCCAATAATCTGCAGAGTGTCTCAATCAACCTTCCTTGATGCAAGGTGTTCCACGATGAACTCAGAGAAGGCTTAGGGACACAGAAATAATTAGGATATTCAGAGGTAGTGGCTTGAAAGCAAGTAGTCAATTCTAGACCGACAGCTTCCTTTCACAAGGGCGATTTTACCTTTATGGGGGTGTTTGTTGCACGTCTGTCTGTTCATCAAGTTATATCGGGCCGTTGGGGATAAGGTACAATGGAAAGTGCATAATGTGGCATTCATAGCATAATAAGTTTAGAAAGCTCACCATTCGTATAACATTGATGATCTAGTAAGCAAGTGTGAAATTTGGTCCTGGGCATAGGTGGATTTGGAGTCTTTTATTTTTGGTAGAAATGATGAAATGTTTAGCAGCAGCCAGTGTATTATAACCGTCATATGGGCTCTCCTCTAGTTTTATCACTTTGGACTAACACATCGGAGGTTCGCTGTGTCATGATTAGGTTTTACATTGTCAGGATTTTTTACAGAATTTGCCTGTTACTAATATCTCATAAGATTTTTGATCACCCAGAAACTTTATACAGCATGGAACGGCTCTCGGCCCTTGCTGGCTCATAAGCCCTGGTTTACGGAAATGACCAAGCCTACCAAGCGGATTTAAAAGGAGAGTTTTTCAGGGAGTTCTCAGTTGTCCAAGGCTTTATGAATAGATGAGATAAACACCTCCCTCGAATTGAAGAATTGCAGAAGATAAATCGAGAAAAGCTCGATCGCTGTGACTTGTGGCTGACTGAATCACAAATTGAGTCTCCTTTCACGAAAATGTATGACCGACCACTGGGAAAAAGACTAGACAATCAGCTTTGATGTCATTTTTGCACAAATGGCACCACCAATGGTGCAGCGAATTCCCACAGTATAAACTCGATTTCTGCCAAATACTCCCAAAACCTCAGATGTCATCCGTTTTACCCACTTTGCAGTTTCCTATCCACTGCCCTGACCCCATAGCCCCACAGTTGACGACCAGCCGTACACAAAACGAGCCTCTACAAAACCAGCATTCCATTCCAAATCAAAAAGCATTTTTTAAATTGTTCCTTGAGTTTTCCTTTTTTTTTTTTTTGCCCTCTCGTTCGGACCTCCACCATCACCACCGAGGCGGACTTCGACTGCAGACGAGTCAGAACCCCAGGGGTCGGAGTCGGAAGCGTTGCAAACCAAAAAGCAAAAAGGCATCAAAAAAACTCTCCCTCCGCCAAATCACGAAATCGCTGTTTTTGCCATTTTGCTCTTTTTTCCTTCGCCCCCACCGCCTGCTATTGCCTATTTAGCCCTACCTCATTCTCGAGACATCCGCACTCCACATCTCTTTCACCTCAATTACATCTCTTTCACCCAAAGTGCCACAGCCAGGTGCCACGAACGACGCCGGAAACGCAAATTTAAGAAAAACACGACCAAAAAGGTCAAACTCCCCTATTTCAATTCCAAATCCAGCCATTCAACTGGCCTCCCGGACTGCCCCACATTCCGGCTTATCTTATCTATGTCCAGTGACCAATTCCGTCATGACAGCCACTGAACAATCCGCCACGCTGGTTCTGCCAGCGCCTACCAGCCCTCCCATAACTGCGTCGAGCGACGATCTGGTGCCCCGGGTCGTTTCGCTTTCGAAGTTGACGGTGCTCGATGACAATTTCCATGATCTTCCGAAAGAGCGATCTCTAGCGACTTCGGCACCGTATACGCTTATTTCGCCGGAGAATGAACACAGAACGCTTCTAGGGAGCCTCAACTTGGACCTGAGCGTGCTTGTACCAGCCGATATGGATGACGAGATCCCACGGCTCGCAAGAGCCAAAAGCAAGCGTTCTTCGTCTGCCTCCAACGATCTGGTCCACGAAAGAGACAGATTCAGGGCCAGGTTCCACACTTTGAACACGTGCAACGCAGACAACTCCATTCTGGAGGAACGCTCCTCGGGAGAGCCCGAATGCGAGGTGTGCTACGGGATATCGTCCAAAACGAAGAAACTCAACGTTCGGGGCGACTTCCACGGCTCCCTCTACGCTCTTTCTGAGTCGCTATCGCCGCTAGACCCCAACTCGGACTATTCTGCGTACCTACCGCCGGTTCTGCGCAAACTGAATCCAGCACTGAAAATTAACCTCAAAGTCATCACGCCGAAACGCCTATCCACGGTGTTCCACTGGTACTTTAGCAAACCGCTCCCGCCTACATCGCAGATGTTTCCCTGGCTTCACGGGCTTCATCCGGAGAATTTCACCCAACGGTCGTTTTTCGCTTTTCAGAGAATGGCCCGTAATCAGGATGGTGATCTGACCACAAGCACCGATCTTAATGTGCGCTTTTTGCGTCCTGAAGATGCCCGCTTTTTGATATCCATAGAGGCGGATCCAGACTCGCTCCCGGACCACCATGTTCTTCACAATACCATTGGCTTGGAGGAGGTGCTCAAGAAAATCGAGTTTTCTCGCCGCGAGGTCGAAAGGACAATTAGAGCTTTGGTTTCCTCTCTTTTCGAGGACCAGTGCACGCCTGATGTGCTAGAAGAGCTTGTAAAGACAATCACCACCGACTGCTTCTCCACAGGCTTCATTCCCGAGTTCCTCAACCTAGATCCCGACAGAGGAATCTCTCTTCGAAACTTCCACATCCAGGTCGCCAAGCTGGCCCGATGTGCCGATTTTGTGGTTTATGGGCTGTCCAAAGCTGAAGAGTCTGGCACTTCTCGAGCTATCAGCATTGCCAGACTTCTTCGACTTGCTCAGATCACTGACGAACAATCCAATCCCAAAAAATACAACGTGTACGTGCTTCACGGCCACGACCACGACCTGGTTTCTCTTGAAGAAGATTTGTTCCCGATTAGCGCTCAGAGACCCTCAGCGAGAGCCAGGAGGATCATCAGCTACAGCAAGCTCAGCCAACTATTCCACCACTGCTTCAACCACACAAAGCTGCACTATATACCCCTTTGGGAGTCCAATTTGCAACTCAAAGAGAAGTTGGAGACTACTGTCATGTCAGCTGCCTCAAGGTTGCACCAGAACGTCTGGGTGGGAAATGCATGGGATCACGAGGTGATGATGAGCGAAATGAAGCTGGAGGACTATCCGAACAATATAGAAGAAAGTCCAGTTGGTGCCCCAGAAACGCCACATTACTGTGATCCAAAGCGCTCAACGGTGTTTCACGAAGAGCTAACTTGCAAGAATTTTGAGAAAGCACTTCCCAGACCCCGGGCACACTGGAAGCTATTCGTTCACTGCCACAATGATGCAAAGTTCCCCGATATCTCGCTTCTCGGCCAATTACTATTCAAATATACCATGTCAAGTCGAATTGCCTCCGACATCGAAGAAGTACACCATCTTGACTTTCCCTCATCAGGCTCGATCGGCATCGGCGATTGCAAGCAGGAAAACTTGATGTCCATCGTCAACACCTGTAAATTGCTTTATCTTTATTCATCATCGGTGACGCCTGGTCGATTGGCCTCCCTTATTTATTGTTCCGACGGATACACCGAGCTGTCCCTCCTCGTGTTTTGCTACATCATGTATGCTGAAAACATCTCCTTGAGTGATGCGATGAGCAGGCTTCATCTGCAATACGGCAGGCCGTTTTACATATTCAGCAGTGATGTTCTAATTTTGCGGAAGCTCGAGATTCTCATGCGCAAGTTTAGTCCAAAGAACACCTCGAAGCAGATGGAATGGGGAGAGCAAGATGTCATCACCAGCAAAGAGCTCAACGAGGTGCTTCTTGGCACATCCAAGCCTCTGCCTGCAAAGCACATCCCTTCTAAATTCCGTTTGGGCTACATTCGTAACGATTCCGATACAGAATCTTCTGAAAGCGAAGATGAGGACGAGCTTAATGACACTTCGTCCTATCTAGACAGGGACTGGGTGGAGGACGTCGAGGGCTCGATTCCCTCCAGAATCTTGCCTTACTTGTACCTTGGTTCGCTCAAACATGCTAATAGTTTGGCGCTCTTGTCCCGAATAGGTATTAAGTGCGTGATCAGCGTGGGAGAAAGTCTCGACTGGCTCCATGGCCACAAGTTTCAACACAACAATGATATCGTTATCGACGAGATTGACAATGGAAACATCGAACATTACACGATCAAACCGAAGGAAGCTAACCTCAACCGGAGCAAGAACCGCTGTTCTGTTGAGCTGGTGATGAAGGTCAACAATTTACAAGATGATGGTATTGACGAGCTCAGCAACGCTCTTCCCTCAATGCTTGAGGCTATAGATAAGGAGTACAAACGAACCAACGGAGAGACGAAGATTCTTGTGCATTGTCGAGTTGGTGTTTCAAGATCAGCTACAGTGGTGATTGCGGAGGTGATGAGACGACTCAATCTCAGTCTAGCCCCAGCGTACCTCTACGTGAGGGTGAGACGGTTGAACATCGTGATTCAGCCAAATCTTAGATTTATGTATGAATTGTTTAAGTGGGAGGAGGAGGAAGAAGCCAAGAAAGCGAACCCGGGAGGAGTTATCCGGAAGATTGATTGGTTCATGATGTGCCGAGAGATCGAGAAATTGAATCTTCCGTATTTGGCCGGCAGGTGAGCCAGGGAATCAACGAGTCGAGAACATTATATAGAACGATGAGACGCCCTCTTTACGAGTGATTGTAGAACTTTGTACATTAGGAAGAGCGTAAGCTAGATTGGTATTTCTCGATAAAAATGGCTTACCTCAATTCGACCAATGGAGTGATCCATGTGGAATTCATGAAATCACCACGTGTGTTTCCTTAGTCTTCGTCTTGGGTTTCACTCCCTGACATCGTCAACTCGGTGGTCCAATACGAGAAGCACGATGACGTTTCTTCCTCAAGATGAAACAATTCACTAGGCCCAAGAAATTTCCTTGTTTCAAGTTCTTTTCTTTTTATTCCGCATTACAATCTGAGGGAAGCACAGATCTGGAAGCTTTCGGACCTCGTTAAGATCTGCCCAAGCCTCGCACCGTGTCGTTCCCCTATATTCGACAATCGAAAGGATCACAGAATCTCATTTTCAGCCAAATGGAGATTGTGACTAGTTTGACCAGTTTTGTGACTGAATGCCAGATTCCCAAATTTCCTTCTTTTCGGCCGGTTACGGAAACCCCAAATTGGCTGCCATTTCGCAGCCAAACACTTTTGCAGCCATAAGCTTTCGCTTGTTGTAACTAGGTATGTGGACCCAGCTCGTGTAGATCCCCTCCACCTCTTAAATAAGTCTCGATCTCGGGCGCTGATGCCCAGGTACCTTCGAATTACACTATCCTGGCAAGAAACATGTTTTCGCCTGCCTACCTTCTCCTTCTCAGCTATGCTGTCGTCAACGGCATGTATATCCCGAGAGGATTGGACAACATTAAGGACAAGTACAACTTCAACGCGGAGTCTGAGTCGCTGGACGGTTTTCTCTTGAATTTTGCCGTTACGAAGAAAGAACGGGCTGCCTCGGAGTACTGGCCTCAGATGGTGGAGGGTGTGGAGAAAAGACACTCCAAAAGAGAGATCACCTTGCCTTTGACCAACTACCAGGACGTTATCTACCATGCTGACATTCAGGTAGGAAACTCGAAATGTACAGTGGCCTTGGACACTGGTTCCTCTGATTTGTGGGTGTGGGGACCTGGAGAAGGCGGCCAGGGCGGATCCTACGATACCAGCACCGGAAAAAACACCGGCGAAGCTTTCGAAATTTCGTACTTGGACAACACAGCCTCGGCTGGCGAATACTACACTGACTCTTTCGGATTTGGCGGCAGCAAGTTGTTGGACGACTTTCGTTTTGGTGTGGTTTCCCGCTCAAACGATGACAGCTTTGGCGTTTTGGGAATTGCAGACAGAAACCAGGAGGTTTTGGCTAATACGGCCGGAAAAACCTACGACAACTTGCCCTGGGCTTTGAAGAAGGCCGGCGTTATCAAGTCTGCTTCTTACTCGTTGTGGTTGAATGGAGGAGGCAAGAACGACGGCACCATTTTGTTTGGCGCTAAGGACGACTCGAAATACGACGGAGATTTGGTTTCGTACCCAATTGACAAATCTGCTAATGCTTTGGCTGTCAACTTGCAATCTGTGGATCTCAACGGAAAGAGCTTCAACATCAACAAGCCCGTCATTTTGGACTCAGGCACCACCGGCGGTATTCTTCCTTCCGAGGTGATGGCCCACTTTGACGAGATCTTCAAGCCCACCATGAACACCCCCCGCAGTGGGCTTGTTGAGAGATACGTTGATTGCAACCAGCCAGACGACAAGTACGTGGAGTTCAACTTTGGCAAGAACAAAATCAGAGCCTCCTACAAGGACATCACCATGTCTTTTGGCCAGGGAAGGTGCATGTTGGGCTTCACAGAGCACGAAGATAGGTACATTTTGGGAGACGCTTTCTTGAGAAACGCCTATGTCTACTACGACCTTGACAACCAGGAGATCTCTCTTGCGCAGGCTAAGAACGTTGATGATCCAGAGGTTTCCAATGCTGTTGCTCCACAGAACCTCAAGGAGCCCTTGGCAGACCCTGCTGAGAGTTCTCCAGAAACTCAGGCTTTCAGTATTGCTGGGTCTGTCACTGACTCTCCCTCCCAAGCTACCGATGCCTCCTTTGACGACTCTGGCGACTCGGACGTGATCTACACTGTCATAAGCACCAGATTTGTCTCCTTCCACACCGAGCTGCCCAACAAAGACTGGCAAGCTGAGGCGGAAAATGGGGACTTTCCAGTTGAGGCAAAAGGCAGCGCCAACGACCAGAGCAACGAGGTTAGCCCCAACGATCTTGATTTTGTTGAGTCTTTTGCGTTATCTGGTGAGAAGGAGCTCGACAAGGTTTTGCAAGAGCTTGGCTTGGTGCGGTCTAAAGTGGCCTCTCACGCTAAATCTGGTTCGAAAGTAGACGATCCTGACTGTCCAGAAAAGTCGGGTCTTGGAGCAAGTCCCGGGGAGTCTGGAGATGACGACGATGAATACAACAAGCCTGTTTCCAATGGATCTGACGATGACTCGGAGGCACCGGAGAAGCCTCCCAAGAAGGCTGGCATTTTCTCCAAGATCAAGACCTTGATCACCTTCTTGAGAAGCTTCAAGACATCAAAGAACGACGAAGCCAGCGCTGGAGCAGGGCACAGAAAGAGTGCAAACAAGACTTTTTCTTTCGGCAATTCTGACAAAAACGAAGCCGAGGAAGAGGAGCCAGAGAAGAAGCCGTCAGTGTTGCTGGGAATTCTCAAAAAGCTCAAGTCGTTCTACGATAAAACAAGGAAGAAGAGTCCTGAGCAGGATGATTCGGAAAGTTACGATGACAACCAGGACAACGAGAAAGAAGGTTTCCTCAAGAAGATCGGAGACTTGTACGCAAAGAACAAGGACAGGAAGGCTGGACAGGAATCAGGCAACAGAAAAGAGACCAAGGAGGGATTTTTGAAGAAGCTTGGCTCCTTGTACGACAAGAACAAGAGTTCTGGACACGAATCTGTTAACAAACAGCATAATAAGGAGGGAATTTTGCAAAAGATCGAGGACTTATACGAAAAGAACAAGAATGCTGGTTCCGGTAATAAAAAGTCGACCAAAGAGGGAATCTTAAAGAAGATCGAGTCTCTTATTGACAAGGACTCCAGGAAGAAAGAGGTTGGATTGAACGGCGCCACACCCACTGATGACGGAGAAAGCTATCCAGCAGTATCTGAGGATGAGTATTCGAAGCCTACTGATGACAGTCAATACGGTTCCGGAGACGATTCCACACCAACAGACGATGGAGAGTATGCTTCAGATGACTACAGCTCTGAGTTCGACGCTGCAAAGCCCACTGATGCCGAGGAGTATAGTTCAGACAACTACTATTCTGATAATGAGAACGCCCAGCCCACCGATGGAGGTGAATATACCTCGGAGTATTACAACTCGGATTATGAGACTTCGAAACCCACTGACGCTGGAGAATATGGTTCAGATGAGTACGACTCATACGTAACTCCCACACCCACAGGTAGCGGAGATTATGACTCTGGCGACGACGATTCTGGATATGAGAGTTCCCAATCATCCGATATTGGTGAGTATGACACTGAGACTGACGACACAGACTACGACGATGCCAAACCAACAGATGCCGGAGAATATGACGACGAGTACAACACCTCTGGATATGATGATGCCCAACCCACCGACAGTGGAGAGTTTGGTGATGAAGACAATTCTGGATATGAAGCATCCAAACCCACCGACAGCGGAGAATTTGAATCTGGAAACGATGACTCAGGAAATGAGGAGCCAGCATCGGGAACCGCCAAACCCACCGGAGGATTATTCGATTTGTCCGAGGAGGAGATTCTCAAGAAGCTCGAGGCCGTTTACGGCACTGACGACTCTGAGCCAACTTCTGAGCCCCTGGCTGAGCCTGAAAGCCAGGATGCTGGAGATGACAATGATTTGGACCAAGGCGCTCTCAAGAAGTTCGAGTCCTACTTTGATTCGAAGAAGCCCACTGCCACTGATGCTTGAACTTTCAAATCATCATGAAAAAGAACAAACTGATCGTGATCCAAAAGTTGATTAGTATGCTATGACAAAATATGTCTACTTCGATGAATAAATGATTTACAAAGCAACAAATCCGTAAGCAACTCGTCGACCCGGTCTAGCCAAAGCTTGGCACTCCAAAGCCGTAAACTATTGACGATAAATCTCCTATCGATCGGAAATCTGATAGTTGCCAGGACTACTCTATCCACAAATGGAAGAAGACGGATATCCAAAACTGGGGTCCACGGCTAGATGCACGTCCTCCACCCGAGCGGTGAAGCGAATTTCACCACATTTTAGTCTCGTGTGTCGTTTCACGAGGCTATCCCCTCAGCCTCTTCTTGGTATAGGGGTCTTCCGAAGATTTTACCAAAATTGCTTTCTTCGGACGCAAGCGACGGATATTTACGACCATATCCACCCGTTATTCCATTTCACAGCCTGTCTCTACAAACTAGATCCCAATTAGGCAAAGGAAAAGTGACCCAGCGTCCCCGAAAGCACGCGGACGAAAGACCCAGAAATTAGACCCGCCTCGAATTCCTCCTTGAGCCACGGATCCTTGACGTCGAAAATCCTGCCGCCTCCAAGTCCTACATATTTTTCTGATGCTTCCGACGTTACTGAGATGGGAAAAGTGTGGGGCATAAGCCTCGTCTGTAGCCGCTGCACTCTGGTCGAGCGAGGGGCACGCGTAGTCGTAAGAGCACCCCGTTTAGGGTCCTGTGAAAAGAGAAAGCTCAGCTATTCTGTACTTGCTCCTGAAGTTATCCTTTTCCCATCCTTTTTTTACAATCACCAT
This sequence comes from Candidozyma ruelliae, assembly GCA_030582895.1. Lineage (NCBI taxonomy): Eukaryota > Fungi > Ascomycota > Pichiomycetes > Serinales > Metschnikowiaceae > Candidozyma > Candidozyma ruelliae. The sequence goes on along the minus strand of JAJMHE010000023.1, from coordinate 157,768 downwards.
CAATCAAAATAACAAAAGCTGTCAACCTTGGGGACAATGCGCGGCTCAACAGTGGAACATTGTTCCCCCTGTCATCTGAGATCACTGCACGATTTAGGCGTTACCCCGTAAAAATGCCCTTGTTTGTAACTGACACGGATAAGACCTCTTCCATGTTGTTGCCTGATTAGGAAGTATCTCTGTGGTATCGACGCATGGCCGTGTCAGTTGAACGCCGGCGCAGGACTTAGTATGCCAGTTATTTACCGCATCGGGTAAAGAAAGTTCTTGCTCGCAGGACAATCCGCTTCTGTTTTTTGCAGCCAAACACTCAGAGGTAGGCTTTCACCATGCCCATGATTCGGGCCTGGGGTATATAAACTCTGGTATTTCTGCTCCCAAAATTTCTTTCCCATCATCACCAAAAAACCCTCTCCCCCAAAACCAAAATGAAGTTCGCATCTCTCGCTACCTTTGCCTTTGTCGCCTGCTCCACCTTCGTCAAGGCTGCTCCAGTCGAAGTCGAGGCCGCCACTGGCACTGTCCTGTTCACCAGAAGAGAGTTGGACGCTCTCCAGGAGTCTGAGGTCCAGAACATGCTCCGTGACTTGATGGAGGGCTCAACTCCAGATGACTTGGAGAAGAGATTCACTCTTTCTTCGTCCCAGAAGGCCCTCCTCAAAACTCTTTACAACTACATCAAGTCGTACGTCACGAGCTACATCTCGAGTCTCGAGACCTCTTCTTCCAAGAGAGACTTGTCTAACGTCGACGCTGAGAAGATCCACAACGTGATGCGCGAGTTGATGGAGGGTGGCGATCTCGAGGAGTTGCACAAGAGATTCACTCTTTCTTCCACTGAGAAGGAGATCATCTCCGAGATCTGGTCTTACCTCAAGTCCTTCATCATCAGCTACATCAAGAAGAAGTTGGGTCTCACCTCCTCCTCTACCACCACGACTTCCACCTCTACTGCTGCTGCCAAGAGAGACACTGTGGACGTTGAACAGCTTGACATCATTGCTCGTGACTTAATGACCGGCGCCTCCGCCGAGGAGGTCTCCAAGAGATTCTCTCTTTCCTCTGCCCAGAGCGAGGTGATGTCTGAGATCATCAGCAACCTCAAGTCTTACGCTACCGACTTCATTGACGAGCAACTTGCCTCTTCCAAGAAGAGAGAGGAAGTTGACATGAACAAGATCCAGTTGGCTGTTCGTGAAATGTTGACCGGAGCATCCCCAGATGAGTTGCACAAGAGATTCACCCTCTCCTCCACCGAGAAGGAAATCCTCTCCACCATCTGGTCCTACATCAAGTCGTTCATTGTCAGCTACATTGAGAAGCTCTCCTCTTCTACTTCTTAGAGGTCGGGGTACTTAATTAACCGGACCCGCGGGGCCCATGATACCATGGATGATTCGTATTTTCTTTCGACCACTTCGATGTGGCTTATGGCCGGGGCGATTGACTCGACCCGGACTGCTTTTGCAAATATACATGTTACCATTTTAAATAAATATCTGTACTTTATGGACTGAGTAGATTTATCTGGATTTCAGCAAATGCAAAAATGGATCTCCTGTTTGAGTTTATAGAAAGACTAGCTGGAAGCTCCGAAGAGTGGAACCTGATTCCTAGCATTGAAAGCGGTCCAAATCAAAATCAAGAGCAAGAGCAGGTATCTGGCGTTTGCTGATATTTGACTAATTCTCATGGGCTCGATTATATCACTAGACAGTTAAAAAGATCGAGCAAAATATGGAAAGTGGTCTCCTATTCTATCAGTACGAACCAGCCAGCCAAGTGACTAATGCTCTTGGTATACTGATCATGAAGCAGGTTAAGATAGATTCACTAACACAGTCATTTATAGCTGCGAAGATCGAAAAGCATTTCATCAATACCACTAAATCACAAATGGTAAGATCGTAAGTCATACTAGTTTTATCCATGCGAAATGGCTGCAAATTGTGCATATGTATTGCGGTCAATATCTGTGAGGTCCCATGGTCTGGGAATGAAAGATACATGAGGAAAGGGAAAGCTGATGAGCAAAAGCTACAAAACGGAAGGATCTGGGCTCCTTAAATTTTTAGAGGCTTGTCCTGAAAATATGCCTTATACCACTTTGCGCTTTGCTTCATCCTAGTGCAAGCTGCACTATGTTGTGGATGTATTCTGATTCTTGACCCCAAAAATCATTTTAGTCATATTCCGTAACATACGGTCGGTTTTTCTTTGTTGGAAATTTGCAAAAACAAAATTATCAACTCTGTAACAGCCTTCGAATGTACAGTTTTGTTTGATGTCTCCTTACGTTATCTCTGGTATGATCTCGGCACGACCAGGCACTACTTTGAACGAACATCCTTATTATCGCTCATTCACTACGACACTTGTACATCAGAAGACAAACTTCGAAATTAAGCAGTTCAGATTCGGCAAAAGGCCAATTCCGCTTTGAAAATATATAACACATTTCTGTTCTACCCAATCTTGCTCAATTGTCACAACTCTTGTCACTTATCTCAGAACTGACTCATTACACTCCAACAATGTCACACCAGCCGAATGATCCAGCGATTCTTGACTCGTCCATAATGTCAATGTCTGCATCGAGTGACAAAAACGCTGCTTCCTCCTCGCTGGCGCTGTTTTCAACTGCCACAGAGCACTCGCTTAGGGAAAATACTAATACAAATGGGGGATACCAGGGAAACCTTGAGCCGGGAAGCGCTTTATCGAAATTGCTCGATAGCGCAATGGCAAATGCCGCTAAGGAGCTGACCCCTGAGCCTGACTCGACCAGATCTCCCACACATCTTGCATCTCCACGTCGTTCTTCCTTACTGGCGTTCAAGCCACCATCAAGCCAGAAAGCCAATGTCTACTCGATCGAGGAGCTTCTAGCCTTGCGTTCTGCCCCAGAAGTGGCCAATTTCGACACTTCGGTGCTTCCTGAACTGCCATTTTGGTGTATCAAGCCACATAAGCCCAAAAATCACCAACAAAACGGCTCGGGGAACAAGAGAAACAGCCGTCGAAACCAGAACCAGCAACAAAACGATTTTAATGGGAAGTGGGAGCGGAAGCCCACGGGCTTCGCCAAGAGCTCAGAAGTTGATACAATGTCTGCAGAAAAGATTTCTCAACTATTAGGCGAAAACCCTGAGGAGGGGACTCCCGAGTGGGATTTGCCAGGTGGAGGAAACGACATGCAAATGGACATGGGCAGCACTGTCGAGGACTTCGAACGTTGGAAACAGCGTATGCGTGAAGGTGAAAGGAAACAATACGGCGAGGTGGAAGCTTCTCCAGCTGAATCTGAAGCACCAAGAGGCAACGAGGTCGACAACTTCTTCTCCTTCGTCAAGCCCAAAGCCGGTGCATCTTCTGTGCCAGAATCTACCACGAGCTCCGACGCTGGAAAAACGTCCCGCTTTTCATCTTTCTTTGGCGGTCCAGGTGTGGAAGAGTCTCCTAAGCGTACCGCACCTCCACCTGGCCTAGAAAGAAGTGCACAGGCGGGCAGAGTTCCAGAGTCAGCTGGTCTGCGATTCTTTGGTATGGCTCAGGGCTCTCCTGCCCAACAGAACTTGACTCCAAAACAGGAACCTATGGGTGGTACTCAGCAGCCCCAGATGCAACAACAGATGCCACAACAGCGTCCTCCACCAATGATGCAGGGATCTCCAGCTTCTGGAGGTCCTCCTGGCCTCTCCTTTCCAATGGGCGGAGACGGAAATAAACAAGACTCGTTTTTCCTTTCTTTGATGAAGAAAAGAGACCTGCAGCAAGATGTCCCACAACGTGCTGGAGAACTGGCCGAGGGACTGCCCCTGCTCAAGTCTGACAAAGGTGCTCCTCAGGGCAATCCTGGCATTCCAGGTCAAGGACCTCAAGGAGCCCGCCAAAACATGCCTCAGGGAGTTCCACCATACATGGGCAACCCACAGATGGGCGGAAACATTCCACCCGGTTTCCAAAGAGCTCCTCAGCATATGTACCAATTTCAGGGTCCCCCAGCTGGCATGTTTCCTCCAGGCATGAATATGCCTCCAGGAATGCCTCCACAAGGCTTCCCACAAATGCAGGGAAGACCAGGCCAAAGCCGCGAAGGGCAGCCTAATCAGGGCATGTTCAGAGGCCAAATGCCGCCTCCAGGATTTTACGGATTCCCTCCGGGCATGAATCCAGGAATGCCTCCACAGCAACTGCCACAACAACGACAACAAATTCCACAACAGCAGCAGCAACAGCAACAGCTACAACAAGGGCCACCCAAGCAGTAATAATACCGTCTGTTCGTGTTGCAATTGCTGCTGATTGCTCTACCAGTTTTCATACACCTTGAGGAGCCATGTTCATACTACAATCCGAGGATCCATTTGTATATTTACAGCAACACCTGGCTGATCTGTAGGGCGAGGTTCAAGAGCTGAATGTGCTCGTCCGTTCCGTTGTTCAATCTTCCGTCTGAGACGAACAAGATATTGGCAATGCTATTTTTCTCCAGCGACGACAACGTATCGTCGGTGACAAGTTTATCGTGCAACTGGTCGGCCACCTGCTGGGCGCTCCAGCCCTCGAACACAATTGCCTCGATCTGGGCAGCTATGTTTTTGTGGTTTTTGCTGCGAATAGCCAGTAGTATCTTGTCAATAAGAGCATCGTCGATGACACCGGCAATTTCTCTGATTTTGGTCTTTGTGACCGCCTCCTTGTTGTCGAAGGACGAAGAGAGTCGGGCTGCAGACTGTAGATATGTGATAGCTTTACGCAAATCGCCTCCAGAGACCTTGAGGATCTCTTCGAGCACTGTTTCGTCACTCAAGGGCACCTTCTCTTCGTCCACGATGTACTTCAACCTCAGCATGGCGTTTTCGTTATCCAACGAGCGAAACCTGAACTTAGAGCATCTCGAGGCCAACGGATCGATGATCCTCGTGATGTAGTTACAAATCAAACAGAAACGGGTCACCAGCGAGTAGTTCTCCATCGTTCTTCTCAACGCCGCCTGCGCGTCGTTTGTCATCGAGTCCGCCTCGTCCAAAATAATAATCTTATATGGTGGACAGGGATAGTCTCTGACGTCCTCTGGCGTAGGATTCGACACGGTCAACCTCGCAAAGTTCTTGATCTTCTGTCTCACAATCGAGATGCCTCTTTCGTCAGAGGCATTGAGCTCCAACACTCTCAGCTTGTATAGTCTCGGCCCGTATAGCTGCTTGGCCAAAGCTAGCACGGTGGAGGTTTTACCTGTTCCTGGAGGGCCATAGAAGAGCATGTGGGGCAAGTTTGCCAGCTCCAAGGTCTTTTTGAGCACTTTAACAGCGTGTCCCTGAGAGGCCACATCGTCTAGTTTCTTAGGTCTGTACTTTTCGACCCACGGCGTGTGGCCAATTCGCTCCTCCTCGTAGGTCGTCATGGTGTTGAAGTTGAAGATGTTACGCGTTTTCGCGTAAGTAGATGGACTACTGGGGATGAGAGGTGGAGATGAGGGTGAGTTTGTGAATAAAGCTAATTTGTTGAAAACGAATCTGGTAAATACTTTCTCTTGATTGGGTTTGTTATGGTAGAATGAGAGAAAAAACAATTGTTTTTATTATGACTTCCTGGATCAATGTGTGGTAGGCCTAACAGTTTTTGCAGCTATGGCAAGTGCACCATACATCATAGACCTGATACCATTAGCGATCTTATCAACCACCGCAATTTCCTGAAGTCGAAGTCAAGATCAAAGCTGATGAGAATCGTGGTGTTCTTCTCAAAATTGTAGACAATATTGTCTAAAATGCCTTCAGTGTATGACACTCTCTGACTAGCTACAGCGCCTTACATAAGACCGTGAAATAGCGAAATAGTTCGTCGGAAGGCTGGCCGAATCTGCTCCAAATACAAAAAAGGTGAGTGAGTCAGTCACGATTTCTGAATCCTTCATTGTTTTGACACCAAAAGTATTGAAAATCATTGGGTACATTGATATCTGTTGATCTGCTACTTCAGATCTTGCAATTTCCGTTTTCCAACCACCTTCAACTGCAAATGAATCTCGAAAAAACATGCCTTTGAAGACATTTCTTCTCACCATACTCAGAATCCTAGCAATCAGGTCTCTTCAGCACCTGCGATGTTGCTATGGGTTGGAAGAAAGCAAAATAGCCCTGAGCCTATCCTTCCAATACCATATATTTCACATCGTTCATCTCTACAGAGGATGGAAGTTCACAAGTTTATCTTCATCTCGGTCTGGATGCGTCCTACAACATCGCTAAATTATGCTTGTATTAATTCGACCGTGGTGTGCTGACTCGCGAAGCTAGCACCAGCGGAACGACAGAAACCCCTCATTCTATACTAAGACCCTCTACACCCCCCAGCAGGCCTACTGAACACTGACAACAGAAAGCTCCAAGGTCCACACCCGTCTGATATGCACCTTGACAGTCACTTCGGGCCCTAGTTTCGAGAGAGTCTCGCTTCCCTCGGTGGGCACGGTGATCTCGCTATTGGACCACCAGCATTTTCGTGCTGGCTTCCTCCAGAACAACAAAAGCTTCGTGTAGTTCGTGTCATTATTCTTTCTGGCTCGTGACAAAGAGCGAGAGGCCGCACGGCTGGCGCTGGACGCCAAAGTGGCTATTCTGGATCTGGATCTAGACCGTGACGATGTATTGGACTGCACTGGCTGCAACAGAGGCAGCTGGGGTGGTGTAGGCTGGTGTGTCACAAGACGAACCAACAGCAACGAGGAGACCACGCACTTGTTGGGCTCCATCGAGCGGCTTCCCCACAACTCCTTACGAGAGAAGCCAGAGGAGCACAACATATCGAACAAATGCTGCTCGGCAGGCCCGAGAGTTTGCGATATCGTTGTTGGCAACGTAGGATCGTATCCCAACCCGGAAAAGACCGAATTATTAATCAAAATGTTGTTGCCCACGTTGATTTTGAGGTGACTGAAGTCCTCCCTCGTGCACCCCGCAACGGGAGGGATCACGTAGTAATCTAGATCCTCACGTAGCACGATAATGGCGGGTTTAGTTTGCAAAATAGAAGCAGCAGAGTCAAGCCGGCTGGCGCCCGATACCTGGGGCAGCAACGTGCCCAGCATCTCCAAGCAGCTGTTCTGGGCCTCGCCAAAAACATTGAAAATGTACTCAAAGCACTCGGGGTCGAAATTGACAAAAACAATGTCGTCTTCGGTCAAGTTGGTGATCACCTGCCCGTTCATGTCCAAAAACACGCCATTGGGAAAAAGACTCAAAAGTATGCTCTCAGGCAAGCTCATTAGCTCGTCACGGGTGATTTCAAACTCCTTCCCACGGATGTTGAGATGTATCTTCGAGTTGTAGTCTATATTGCCGTTTGTTTCCTCTGCCATGGGCATCGACGCCGTGGAGTCCTGGCTCACCTGCGTGATGATGTTTTCGGTCATTTTTGATAAGAATTGTCAGAAATTGGGGATTCAACGCCTTGGGGATCGTACCCTTCTTCAATACACAAATTGCCTTAAAGTAGAATGAATATTAATTGGACACAAGGTTTCCAGCACCGTTGTGAGTTCTTGTAAGCGACTGTGTGAAGGAGAGGCTGTCGAAAATCTATCAAAAAGTTGTGTTAGTTGTGGAATTGGACGTGATGATAATTAAACAAAAAGGTACGAGCAATATAGATTCCAGATATCAAGCCAAATGAGCGCCAGTGAGTATGCTTGTGTGCAGGAGGAAGTCCTTTGAGTCGCACCTTACACACTATTGGCGCTTCTATTGGACAGAAGGGTGGGTTGAAAAGATATACAATACAAGGAGCTTTCGAGAATTTCATGTTTTTGATTGTGATTAGCCTTGTATTGGAGGGCACAACGAATTCTGGAACAGTGGTGCACTGGCCTATCAACTCGGCGCGTTCGGCCCGAAAGGGCACGGCAGGACCCTGATGCCAGCAGCAGTCAAAATGAAGATTTGCAGCCGTATTTTAGTAATTCAGCTTGGATATCCTCCGAATTGTGTTTTGACAGTTTTGGTAACCCTTTCTGGAAATTCGGCCCCACCTGAGACCTTGTCCTGTACATCGACCTCCTCATATACTAGGATTATCAATAGCCAATTCGACCTACATGTCTTGCACTGGCGAATGCAAAGTCCCCAAGAAATTGACGCTGGCAGCACGGAACAATGCAAATTCCGCTGATGATGCTGATGTCTGGGCCAGCGATGACGAAATTGACGCTTATGCCGATTTGCACAGAGCTCATGTGACTCAAGGCTATATCGATGGCATCGCTCAGGCTCAGGAAGCTAGCTTGCAAAATGGCTTCGACGAAGGATTTCCCAATGGAGCTTCTTTGGGATGTCGAGTTGGGCGCGTGCTTGCTTTGCTTCATGGCTTTCCTGAATTTGAAGAAGCCAAGAATGAGTTGAACGTCACATCGGTGCTTAGTAAGGACCACTTTGATGAATCCTTGACCCAGAAATCGCACGCGCTTGTGGAGAAATGGGAGGCTCTTGCTGCTTCCAAAGTCAGTGACTAACAGGCATGTCTGCAACTATTTCGTTGCTAAGTCCGTCAAATAGTGTGCTAAACTTGCTCTGGAATCTCGAGCGTCCCTTGCACCATTCGATCCACGCCTCGGACACAAGGAATTGGGTTTCCTGGAAAATGGCAAATTCGTGGAAACAGCAGCTCTTGATGAGCCAGTCCTTGTTGAGCTGGCGGAACATCTCCTGCTTGTCGTTGATGATCATCTGCTTTAGTCTGACAATGTCGCTTCCCTTCATGTCTGTGCCGCTTTCATTGAGCTTCTCAAACTTGGCTTGGCTGTCTTCAATTTTCTTTTGAAGCTGGGGAATAGAGTTAACAGATTGCTTCTTGGCTCTGTCAAAGAGCTCCTGCAAGGAGTATAAGTAGTCCAAGAAGTTCTTGAACTTTTCCAACACCGTAGTGTTGATCGTATAGCTCTCGTCAATCAAAAGAGTGGACGACTTGTTGAAGAAAGCCGAAATCGATCCCAACGAATCATTAATGGCGGTGGTGTCGTCCAGGTTCAATGTATTAAGGACCTTGTTTTCCGGGTTTTTGTAGGGGTATACAGCATGGTCGAGAGCAGAAAAGCGGTTGATCATTTCCACAAACTTACCATTATCAAATGCTATCTGCTGCTGTCTCTTCTCGTACCTCTCCACGAGGACAACCAACTTCGTCCATATTTCAATGAGCTTGGGAATGGTTGCTTCGGCAGTTTTCCAGCTTGAAAGGAACTCCTCGCTTATGCTTGGCCAAATTGAGTTAACAAATTCGGTTTCGATCTTCTGACCCTTGAACTCAAGTGAATAGTCAATACGAGCCTGTTTTCTCCATGAAGCAAGGTCCGTGGGCACGCTAAGGAAGGTGACCACAATGGGCTCCTGAACCAAAACAGGATGCTTTACGAGCTGGTTTAAAAAGCGGTGCAAACCGCGACGCCTTCTTTGCAAGAATTGAGAATCGGGTGAGGCGCCTACTGGATTGGTTAGTAGATGTTAGTCAAACGAATATCACAGGAAGTCACATACCAGTAAATTTTTTGGGCGGGAGGCCAGGAATGACACGGAATGGGTATTTCTTCAACAAGAACTCGAGGAGCCATGCAAAATCGGAATATCTCCGGATTACCTTTTTCTGCCCGGCAGGACTGTGCATACCTAGCTTGAGGTTATGCGTGATGCTATAGTTGATGTGTTTGAAGACGAGCCCCTCCTTTTCGGGCACCTCTTTGATACTTATGGAGTCTCCAGATGCAATTAAGGGACTGAACTTCTCACGCAACTCGGTAACGTACTTTGTGAGATAGGGAAAGTCGTTGACGTGGACGCTCTCTGGCAACGTCTGATCTGGGTCAATCAGGAGATTCGAGTGGTCTGCAAGCATATTCTCCGCATTGGGCTCGTTGTCCAATAGACTAGATGCAGCAAGGTGGGAAGACAAAGGATCGGATTCAGCCGGAAGCAGCACACTATGCTGCACTCCTGAAGAGGCAGTTGAAGGCGCAGTGCCCAAAAGCAAGGATGCCACGGGAGCAGGCAATTCAGGAAGCCCCGAGTTGAGTTTGAATTGAAGTGTCACATAATCGCCAGTGCCAGCAATGTCTAGCTCCAAGGCCACGAGGCCCAAAGTCTGGAAAAAATTGGACTCTTTGGACGGTGGCAACAAGTTGTGCTCATACAAGACGTCAATGATTCTAGAAGATTGGTAATCGGATAAGAATTGATTGTTGACCAAAGGGAGAAAGAGCTCCGACTCTAAATCGGTGACAGACCGCAATTTGGGCTGGATCCGAGTCCAGATCTGCCTATAAGAATCGGGAACTTTTCCAGACAAATCAAGCTCGGCAGATTGCACGGCATCTGGCTTATCGGATCCTAGCAATTGAGAGGATGTGAGGTAGCTGGATTCGCCAAAATTGCCGGTGTTGAATCGCTCTTGTCCAGATGGCTCGGAGGATGTCCAGCCATTGTCGTAGAGGTCATGTGATCCGAATCCGGAGTTCATGGTGAATTCGGTGTTCTGGGTGTGTTGTGGAGATCAAGAATGTTTGGTATGATAGTAGTAGAGTACGGGGCCAGTGTGCAGGAGGGGCCTGGTCCCCAGAGGGATATAGAGCCAGAAACAGAATTTGAGGTTGTATTCGTAATAAAAAAGAGGTTCCGTGAACCTTGAGTTTAACCTGTTTTTCCATGATTATCATTCTTTTAGAGCAATGAGCGCTGTTGAGTTGGCATGGATGTCTCACAGCAACACATGCGATCATAGTAGTGACAAGGCGGACAGATGTGTTTCTTTGGACTAAGTATATTTTGCCATCTCACTCAAAAGCTTTTGCAGTATACCTTCTTCTACCGTTCTACAATTGACGCCTTGCTTTTACGAAATATTTGCTCGATTCATCAGTCTGTCTCAAGAGGCTGCGATTGGCTGCAAATCATAAAACAGTTGAACACTCAGCTTACATCATCCGACATTTCAGTTCTCTCGTGTATTGCTTTTGGAGAATTTGGTCGACTGAACGTTATGCTGCTCGAGATCGGAAATTAAATGCAAAAGATGTAGCTTGCAGAGAACCAATCGACGAGGTACTACTTCACGTGAACCGAATTGGCAATCTTGTTGAACTAAAAAGAACAATAGACCTGTCTGGAAATACAAAGTGAAAGTAGCTCAATGTAGGTGATTTCGTTCCTTTTTTGATCCCACAGTTTCACTCAGTCATAATATACCGCTAACTTACTTTTGTTTTCGCCTCGAGGCTATAAGAGATCGGAAACAATTAAAAACATATTTTTAAGCATGTATGAGCTGCCACAATTTTTCTTTTCTAAGTGTGTTTCATATTGCTTCATGTCAGTGGACCCAGAATGTCCCTCATACACCCAAGCGAATAACGAAGCCCCCTTCCAAGCCCACTACTCCAACCAATTAGTCAAATGTCACTCGCAATTGAAAGAGAAATAAAAAGTATTCCAAACACAAAATTCCGTCACAACCACGCTAATTCCATGGATCAATGCACGCTTACCCGATGGCTGCAAACATCACATACACGGAACACCCAACGCCACGCCACATTCCAAACTGTCTTTTTAATTCTTATTCACGCCTTTCTTTGACCTGTAATGTGTCTTCTCTTTGTTTTCTTTTTTTTTTTTGGACGAAGGGGGCCACGTTGGTGGGGCCCAGAAAAACGCGTCACGTGACCGCCCCACCGTCATAACCTCAAAACCCTGTTCATGCAATTACACCAACATACTACTACACCATGAGCCAAATCTACAACTTCATAAACTACTTCCACAAAGACGACACTATCAACCGCACTACATTAGGAGTAGACAGAGTTCGTGGTGGACTGGCCTTTCTCCGATGGAGAGGCTCCGACGTGCTCTTGTTGGTGTTGCTTTTCGTTTTATACCCCATAGTGTACAAGCTTGAGCCCTTTCAGCGTCAGTTTTACGTCGACGACTTGACCATTTCGCATCCTTTTGCAGAGCACGAAAGAGTGCCTGTGGGAGCCCTTTTTTTCTATGCCACGGCTGTGCCTGCCATCGTGATCACGGGAGTTTCGATTCTTATCACGAAACCCAAGCACAAGGTGTACGTGACGTTTGTTTCTGTGCTTGGCGCGTTGCTTTCTGTGTTTCTTGCCAGCATTATCACCGACGTGTTGAAAAACGCCTTTGGAAGACACCGCCCTGACTTCTTGGCCCGCTGTGTTCCCAAACCTGATACCCCCAAGGGGGTGCTTGTTTTTGCCAAAGATGTGTGCACCACAGACAACGTGGCGTTGCTTTTAGACGGATTTAGAACGACCCCTTCGGGCCACTCGAGCATCTCCTTCGCTGGTCTTCTTTTCCTTAGTCTCTGGCTTGCAGGCCAGTTGACGGTCACGAGACCTTACTCTGGTGCCTGGAGATGGGCTATTGCCGCTGTTCCCACTATTGGCGCTTCTTTGATTGCCTTGAGCAGAACAGAGGACTACAGACACCACTTTATTGATATCACCGTGGGGCTGATTCTCGGTGCTTTGGTCGCTATATGGCTGTACTTGAGGCTCTTCCCTGGTCTTGCTCACGAGAGGTGCTTCGAGCCACGCGTCATTGTAGAGGAGGAAAACGAGGCTAACGGATACAGTCCTGTTTAGACAAAGTGGCAGGTGTTTTTGAGGCTAAATAGTGTGTGGCTCATTTGGATGTTGAGAGGGCCTCTTGAGAATCCGGCTTGGCCCTCTTTTGGATTGTTTGGTGCCAAATCAGTTATTTATTTGCTCCCTGCTGCCATTCAAGTGAAGAGGCTCGCTGATGTGTTTGATCGGATTGAAAAGGCTGAATCTAGCATTACTGCTTTGAGTGTGGAGAAGGTCTCATCAAGCTCCATTCTTCACCATATGGAGCAACAATCATTATTTATTCGCTCTCTGCTGCCGTGGGAGCGCTCATTGGAAGTCGTTGTTGGAACCTCAATTCTAGCACCTCGCTTCATCTCCGTTGGCTGTCAACGTGCTGGATCTCGGAAGCACGGCGTGCTAAAGTGCTTGCTATCGTGATTCTCGGAGCAATTGCAATTTCGTGGCGACAGGCCCCTATCCCTAGCTATCTTCAAAATTGGCGCATGGAAAGCTCCCGGTGCCGACGTTGTCTTGTTCTCAATTCAGAAGCATGCCACTACGTCTAAACCCCGACCACTGCCGCCTATACTATTCATACAAATCAACTCCATTCGACAAGCTCACCAAATTGGGAAATCATCCCCTTTTGTTCTGTTCTGTCGCTCTCTGTTCTCCCCACCTGGGATCTCTGTTCACATGTTTTTTGCAACCATATCTTATCGCGTGCGGCTGAGCTTCCGCAAGATTACTAAAAACTGGCGGAAAAAAAGAAACATCCTCATCACTCTACCCGTGTCAAGCCGTTTGACGAAAAGCTTCGTTTTTCCGACACTGCCGAAAAACCTCAAAACTCGAAAAAACCCGTATTTCTCCATCTCCCCGTATCTGCTCACCTGGGCAGACCTGCACCCTGCCTTCCAAAATCAGGTATTTTTCTCGCTAACTTTGCAACTACCCACCTACAACTTCTATCATTTTGAAGCTTTTTGCGGATTTTGATGACTACGCCTGTCTACTGCATTCTTTCAGGTGGGTCTGTCCACTGTGTATCTGTTGATGCTTTTAGCTCGAAGGGGGCCGAGAAATTGGCCCGAAACCCCGAGGTTGACCTCAAAACCGAGGCTCCTGTGGCTCAGTACTCTTTGAGTCCCGCTTCCTTGAACATTAAGAGCCGAAACTTGCTTTTTACCTTGAACAACCCCTCCCTCTCGGATCTTGAGTCGGAAAGCTACAATGTTTCCGATCGGAAAACCCCAAACGGTCTGTCTTCCGAGGAAGAAAATACAACACCAGTCAAACTTAAGGTGAAACCCCCAGCCGTGGCTCCTTTCAAAGAAGATAATGAAACACCACAGGCGAACGGAACTTTGGCCTCGAACATCCAGATCAAGCTCGAGCCTGCGGCGCCAGAACTGGACGAATACACTCCAAACTTAGAGTCCATCCTAGACGGCTACAAGACCCACGCCGTGTACCTCCCGCAGTTTTCTGTGGACATTCGTAATAATCTAGACAGTGACTACACGCAGATCAGGACGCTTTTGGCGAAAATCTTTCCTTCCTGGTCAGCTGACGATGCCATTGAAATTAAACGTCTAACTGGAGGCATCACCAATATGCTCTTGCTGTGCACCCACGGACCATCAAACGAAACGCTTCTTATGCGTGTCTACGGCCAGGGCACAAACCTCATCATTGACCGTCATCGGGAGTTTGTATCTCACTTGGTGCTCAACTCGTTACATCTAGCACCCCCAGTGCATGCCAGATTCGCTAATGGCCTCATATACGGCTTTCTCGAGGGTCGCTCTTTGGACCCCAAGGAACTCGCAAACGCCTTTTTGTACCCATTAATAGCGCAACAGCTAGGGAACTGGCATACTCAGGTTGACTGTGACAACATCGAGGACGGTATTGAGAAACTACGAAAGTACACTGCTCGCATCAAGAACCAGTTGCTGCCTGAGCTTCGACCTGTGAACTCGAAGCAGAAGAAAGAAAAAGGCAGCAAAAAGGCCATTTTGAATATCTGGGATCTCATCGAGGATTGGATCCTGGTGGTCCCTGCCAACGACGCTCTCGTGAAGATCTTTGGAGACAATCTTCCAGAAGAAGATGTCAACGTTGATAACGTGAGGGATGTGATCTACAGAGAGTTCAAGTGGTTGAAATCCACGCTTTCAAACGCTACGAAGTCTCCAGTGGTGGTTTCCCATTGCGACTTGCTCTCAGGAAACATCATTATTCCCAAGACGCCCGAGTTCGAGGAGAAGCTCAAATCGCCCTCTGACTTCGCAATCCACCCATTGCTGGAGAACCCAATCCAGTTCATTGACTACGAATACATGCTACCTGCCCCTCGAGCATTTGATATCGCTAACCACTTTGCTGAGTGGCAGGGGTTCGACTGTGACCGTTCGGCGATTCCAGATCCGGTCCCGCTGAACCCGGTTCTCGTCAACTGGTGCAAAGCGTACCTCAATGATGCGGACGCTTCAGAGAAAGAGGTGAACCACCTTATCGACGAAATTGCATGTTACTATGGCATGCCAGGATTCTACTGGGGTATTTGGTCCATGATTCAGAGTGAGCTTTCAACTATTGATTTCAATTACGCTGATTACAGTGGTCTTCGACTTGAGGAGTACTGGTCATGGAAGGAGAAGTTCACCCAGGGAAAATTCCTGGCCTAAGCATTGTATGATAATGAGAACTAATGTGTATTAGCGCTGTAGGTCGACAATTGTGGTCTTCTCGCTCTTAGGGTTGTACAATATCGCCCATTGCACTCCTCTCGATCTTTCCTTCCACAAGCAGTCGTATATGTTGCTGGCGTAATTCTTCGGAAGGTTCTTGTTTGTGAAAAAGAGCTTTTTGAACCATTCCTCTAACGGCACCAGAAGCGATGTGGCCAGGATCATATCCAATGTGGAGTCGTTGGATTCAACGGTGATGACGGGGGCCTCTGCCAAATCCTTCATCATTGACGCTGCTGCCACTTTGGCGTCGTTGTCCAATTCCCATTTTTCTCTCTTGTTGTTCTTTCTTCCACGAGGAGCATCATTGGGAACAATGGTAACCTTCTGATCGAGGTCAATACTGAAAAGCGGCTGCCCGACTCTTGAACTAGCTTGCTCCTCCTCTTGTTCTGTTTGAGACTTCGAAAGCTCATACGAGTGTGCCTCGCTTCTTCTGTCTTCAATTTCGCCCTGCAAAAACTCCAAAACCTCATCGTAATCCAAGTCATGGTCCCTTTTGTCCACGAGACTCTTAACTCGAAGTGGCTTGAACAGACTCTTCTTTGTTTTCTTATTCAGATGAGACTGCTTCAAGACGATGACCCAATTACAGCCATCCTCCGTTGCCTTTTGTAAAACTTCGTCTTGGAACGCACTTGTGAACATGTCACAGCTAATGTCGTGTGACCATAAAAGACGAAGAAGCGTGTATCCCGACTCCCTCATAATAGACTCCTGCGCTGAGGTAATAAGCACATCACACCGAGGTTTTCTCCACCTAAGCATAAACTTCCCAGCTCCGACTGTCGTCTTTCCTCTCTTCAAAGAATTCTTCATCAAGAAGAACAAAAGAGTGGACGTCAATTGGAACCCAACAGCATGTCGAGTTCGACTATTAGCAATGCCCTCGCTTGCCATGGAATCTATCAACCGATCATATCTTCCACCAGTTACAACTCTCGAGAATTTCCTGCTCTTGTCAATTCTGTGAATGGCTTGAAACATGATCTCACCATCGTAATATCTCGCGTTGTAGTTGCTCAATGGACATAGCATAACGGATGTTTTGACGCCAAACTTCCTTAAGATAGCTGTTATTTCAAGCACCTCTTGCATGGCTTTCTCTACCTTGCTGAGAAGAGGAGAGTCCAAGAGCGCTTTTCTTAACTTCTTCTTTGCCAGTTCGGGGTCCACCATATAGTCAAATTGGTCAATAAGATCTTTGATCACAGTATGCTGGATTTTGAACTCGTTTCTCAAGTAAGTCTTCACATCCTCTGACCTTCTTTCAACTAGAAGAGATGAAAGTACGCCCATAATCTCATGACGTTTGGCGGTGCTTGGCCTATTAGACTCACCGAACGCAAAGTCTAAACACGCATTGAGGATAGATGAGTGGTTGATCAATATGATGGTCTGAGCATTCTTTGTCTTGAAGCATGGAAATGAATCGAGAATTTCGTCAACCACTTTGATGCACTCGGCTGCATCCATCACAAGTGATCTCTTATCCTGAGAAAAGACATCAAATCCAACAGCACTATACTTGTCCGGCACTCCAATCCCACGTAAGTTGGGTCTGTACACGAATTCGTGTCGGCAAAGTTTGGAAATTGCTATATCATTTCTGCTCAAGTACCTAGCCATGGGCAAGACAAGATCGTATGCTAGAGTCAAAACTGAACCACTTCGATCGAGCACCTCATAGACCTGTCCTTTCGTATCAAACGTCAGCTTTGGCAATAGGTAGCTTCCATCGAAATCTCTGATTGCACCATGGTTCTGGAAGATGCGGAATAATTCGTCAAGCGTAGCATTAAAAACAAGATAGTCGTTCTCACATTGCTCAAGAGCCTTTCCGTGTGAGCTCTTGCCTATTTTGTCAAACATCATGTCTCGCGCTAATGAATACGGCTGGTTAAAAAGAGTTTCACGAACTTGTTGCTGCCATGGCGAGGCAGGGTCGGCCAATGATTTCAAAGCTTCTTTGATGACCTCATCCTGATGCTCAACTGGCAATAGACCGCTTTGAAGGAGCTTGGTGGCACCTGGTCGCTTTTGAGGGTCGTGATCCAAAAGCTGGCGAACTATAGTACGTTCTGTGGAGCGATCAGGCCTCAAAAAGTTAGATGGAAACCGGACATTCTCAAGTCTGAGGTCGTTCAAGATTTTTGCTCTCTCCATTCCTGTGCCAAGCTTGTAACACATTTCGAAGAAGATAATACCCAAAGAGTACATGTCAACCTTCTCGTTGTAGTCACCAGATGCCACTTCATTGGCAGTGTAGAAAAATGTGCCCACCACTGTGGATAAGTCATTGGTTGCCTCAGCAATTTGGTTGTTGTCCAGAATGACCGAGTATAGTCTTGAATTTTTGGCAAGACCAAAGTCACCGACTTTGACATTATTGGACTTATCGATAAAGATATTCGTGGGTTTCAAATCTCGATGAATGAAGCCTGAACTGTGAATGTAAGACACCGCTTCCAAGATCTGCCGGAATAGTCTCCAATACTCGTTGGGGTTTTCAGGAAGACCCCGATCTATAAGATCCAGGAGGGTGTTGTTCTCGCAAAATTCCATCTGGATGTAGAGTATTGACTTGACTTGCAGCTGTACAGGCATGGTTTTGTTTCTGGTGAATTTCTGAACTGACGCTTCGTCCATAGTGTCATCGGAGTCATCTTCGGATGTATCAGCGATGGCCTCATCGTTCTCGGAGGTATCCTCAGCGTCATCTGAACTGTTTGCAAACACGATGCGATCGTCAAAATCGTCATCGTTGTATTCCAACAGAGGATCGAGCGAAGAGCTGAAGTAATCAACTTGAAAAGAATTCTCACGGCTCAAGAACGAAGAAGATCTCACGTTCAAGTCGTCGGTGAACAAAGAGCTGCCATCAGTTCCTTTGTCGATGCTTTCGTCATCATCGGAAATCGCATCTTGGTCGACATTCTCCTCAACCCAACAACCGTAGTATCTGACGATGTATTGGTGGTTGAGTCTTGCTAAAGAAAGCACCTCACTTAGAAGGCCTTCAAGCTTATCTGCTCTGTGTCTGATTTTCTTTATGGCATAGAAAGTTCCCTCCATTCTATTTCTAGCCTTGACAACCTCGCCAAATCCTCCCTTTCCTAGTTTTCCCACCTCCTCGAACTCTGTTTCGTATCTCGAATCCTTGTTGAGCAGAGCCATTGACTCCTGGTTTGTGTTCATCAACGTGTGATTGTTGTTAGAGTAGCGTCTGCGGGCGTTAGTGGACGGGGCTAGACCACGTCTCGAAGTATCAAAGAACACACTGTGGTGCCTCGAAGTTTCGTCATCTTGCACCTCAATCTTTGGATTGTCACCCTCATTCTTGAAGGCCCCAAATGATGCTGTTGGAATATTGAGGTCCATTCCCGCACGGAAGAACTTGACAGCATTGAGCTCCATCAAGCTCAACCGCTTCGATGCTTTGGGTTGTAGCATTTTGCTGAGCATATCGTGAACACGCTCAGCGTACTCCTCGTATCCGGTGTAGTCGCTAGAGTCGAAGTCCCGAAGAAACAGCTCTGCAGTTTTAAACTCACTTGTGAGAACGTCATAGCCGAGCATGACTCTCATGAACATGACTCCAAGGTCCCAAATATCAGTTTTGATTAGTCCTGCCGAGGAATCGGGATCTTGCCAGCTCTTGGGTATGAACTGGTTTAGGTATGGTGTGGAGGACGATCTGTGGTACATCTGAAGTGCAGTCAAGCCGTATCTGGGGTGGCAGAGCTTCAAAAATTTGCGCTGAGCTGATTCCTCAGCAGAATCTGCCACAGCTAGCGCAACACTTAATGGACAGAGAAGACAATGTGGCAATAGCCTATCATGCAAAAGCTCTAGTGTGGGTAGTAGCTGAATGAGCCAGGATCTTGCTAAGGTCCAGTTGACCGCATCGGCAGTTTGGAGCACCTCATCCAATATTTGCATTGTTGGGGAAAACTCAGTAAGGATACGGATGGTCCATTTGCACGAATCTTCCGGGTCCTGGTCGATCTGAAAGCCGAACACCGACAAAACCTCCATCGTGTTCAAGTTCATCACCTGCTCTAGCTGGCGCTCAAGCTCTCGAATTTCGCTTTTTCCCAGGTTCGACAGCCAGTGCCCATCGTCAAGCTCGATCACATGGAGCAAGTAGCACACGTCAAGCTTGCTTTTTGACTTTGCTAGCGCCGCCTGCGGCACATATGGGGTGACGATGTACTGGGAGCTGATGCTCAGAAGGAGGTTTCTGGCCTTGTAGGGAATAAAGCCCTGGACGGCCCGAAACTGGAATTTCCGCTTGCTCTGGTCGCAAAAGCCGCTGAGGGTGTTCGCGAAAACGAAAGTGCTACCCTGCGAGTTTGGCGGGATCAACGTGAGCTTGTCATCCTCGTCAGCTTCTCGATCTGACTGGGAAAATGACCGTAGCGTGTTCTCCCTCGACTCTGGATAGTCGCCCCGTAGCTTCTGGAGCTGCTCTGTGACCTCGTGTTCTCTCTTCCGCTGCGCCAGCTGCTCTCTCTGGCGCTGCTCCTGTTCCACCTTTTCTAGCTGTTTTCTCTGCTGCTCCATGCGCCGTGTGCGCTCTTCCTCTAGCGAGAGGACTTCCTCGGTCGTTTGCTGGAAATCATCAAGCAATTCCTTCACGTCCATGATCATCGTGAAGCAAACTTCCTCGCCCTGGTACTCTTTGATGACCTCGTTCACTTTGTTCTCTACTAGCGCCATCCGAGCCTTGAGCAAGTTCTTCGGCTCCAAAATCCGCACCAACGGAGCCAGCGTCGGGTATGTCGGCGTGAACTGTATATCGAGCAAAAGCAGCACCACGGGCCGCTCCGGGTTGATGTGTGACAGGAGATGGATCTGGAAATGCGGGCTCGGGCTCTTGTTCCACACTTTGGACTTCGGCGTGAGATCGGTATATATGTCGCCATAGATCGACTTGAGCAGCTCGATCTCGTCCTGCTGGCGAGCCTCGTTCATGGCGCAAACTGTGTATAGTCAGTGTGATTTGTAGATTGAGTAGTCGTTGGTGATGGCTGCGAAGAGCCATTGTGCATTCCACTATCACCACTTCTGAGAACATCAGATACAGAGCTGGGACTCACAGATTGTGGACTACCTATAAATAAGGGCCCGAGACCAAAAAAAAAATAATCATTTTGGTATTGCAGTATGCCCCCCGTGGACAGAATCGAACCGGGCCCGGATACTATCCGCATCCTTCTCACTACTGATAACCATGTAGGGTATCTAGACAGTGACCCCATACGAGGCGACGATTCGTGGAAGACGTTCGAGGAAATCGCTGTTTTGGCAAGAGAGAGAGACGTGGACATGATGGTGCAAG
Organism: Candidozyma ruelliae; assembly: GCA_030582895.1. Classification (NCBI taxonomy): domain Eukaryota; kingdom Fungi; phylum Ascomycota; class Pichiomycetes; order Serinales; family Metschnikowiaceae; genus Candidozyma; species Candidozyma ruelliae. Next base: position 137,049 of record JAJMHE010000023.1, on the reverse strand, counting down.
GCGGAGACCTTTTTCATTTCTCCAAACCGTCGAAAAAGTCGCTATTTCACGTTGTTCAGGCACTACGAAACAACTGTTTGGGCGATAGACCCTGTGAGCTTGAGTTGCTTAGTGATCCGTCTTTGGCACTTCGTTCTGGAAACGATACCGTGAACTACGAAGACCCAAACATCAACGTGGCGGTGCCGGTTTTTGCCATATCGGGAAACCACGACGATGCCACTGGAGAGGGTCTATTGTCGCCTTTGGATGTTCTTTCGGCCACGGGACTTGTAAACTACTTTGGCCAGGTTCCTCAGGCTGACAAAATCACCGTCTCGCCGTTGGTTTTCCAGAAAGGAGCCACGAAGTTCGCTCTCTACGGTATCAACAACGTAAGAGACGAAAGACTCCAGAGAATCATGAGAAACGGAGACGTCACGTTCCAGAGGCCGAAAAACGGCGACGATTTCTTTAGCTTGCTCTGCATTCACCAGAACCACGCCCGTCACTCGATGACGTCGTATGTTCCCGAGGACTTCCTTCCTCCGTTCTTGGACTTTGTTTTCTGGGGCCACGAGCACGACTGCATTCCTTTTCCGCAATATAACCCCACAACGGGTTTTGACACTCTTCAGGCCGGTTCTTCGGTGGCTACTTCGCTTACAGAGGGCGAAAGCGAGCCCAAGCATGTATTCATCTTGAACATCAAAAACAAGGAGTACCTGATCGAGCCGGTTCTCTTGAAGTCTGTGCGGCCATTTATCACACGGGACGTCTCTCTAAGGGAAGAAAACTTCGTCGAAGGACCAGCTTCCAAGGCTGACATTCTGGCGTTTTTGGTGGACCAGGTGGAAAATATGATAGATGAAGCGACAGCCCAGTATCGCGACAGAAACGGCATCAGCAAAGACAGCGATCGAGAGATCCCGCTTCCTTTGATCCGGCTTCGTGTTGACCACACTGGCGATTACGAAATCGAGAACTCTCGAAGGTTCTCCAATAAGTTTGTCGGCAAGGTTGCCAATGTGAACGACATTCTCTTGTACCATAAGAAGAAAGCACCGAAGTACGAAACAGGCAAGAAGGTCCCTGCGGATGTCGCGGTGGTGGAAACAAGTGACACGTCCAGAGTGTCTATCCAGCAAATTCTCAAACAGTATCTCGACGAGACAAGTCTTTTCTTGATGCCTGAAACGGGAATGTACGACACTACCAAAAAATTCATTGAGCAGGACGACAAGCAGATATTTACAGACTACGTCGAAAAATCGATTGAGAAGGCCTCACAACTGCTTCTCGAAATTAATATTGATGAGGACGACTTTCATACTGGTGACGACATGACACTTAAAAGGTCGTTTGCGCAGCTTCTCAACCAGCTCCGAATGAAGAACAAACGAGACCCAGTGAAAGATGTCCCTTTCAGTCTCCCTACTGGCGATGTTGATATCGATATCGACGATCAGCCCAAGAAGGCGCCTCCACCAAAAGCCAAAAGAGCAAGAGCACCAGCAAAACCAAGGGCAAGTTCCAAGAAATCTACGAAAAGTGCAGATGTGGTGATGTCGGACGATTCAGACGAAGAAGAGCCGCAAATCAACTCAGACGAGTCTGAAGTCGAATACCAGCCGGAGCCCAAACACAGGGCAAAGAAAGCCGCAAAACCGGCTGCCAAACCTTCTCCAAAGCCCAGAAAAAAGCCCGCCAGCAAACCCCGTGCCCTGCAAGCGGAAAGCCGTTCGATCCTCGACGATATCATGAGCCTAGGCAGCTGAGTCAAATGCATTGTCTATGTACAAGTTCTAGGTAATCTAGTCGAGAGAGGCCGCCTCCTCGATGAGTTTCTGCATGTCGAACGACTTGTTGCCCGCTGTGAAGTCCCTGAGCAAAGCAAGCTTTCGTTTGGATCCCTCCGATTCCTTCAAACCGCCATAGAATCTCTGCACATTGAGCACCAACAACTGGGCCTCGTCCATGGTCAAAGACACATCAGACTCGACCTGGCCGTTCATCAACACCAATTCCTGGTCCTCAATGAGCTCCTGGTGGAACATCAACGTGGTGTGTGGTTTGGCGTATTCCTTGTGGAGCTGGTACTCAGCCAAGGTCGTCAACATGCAGTGGGTGGTGTTTGGTCCTGGGAATCCCCATTGCACAAAGTGCATCTCGTATCCGTCGTCGCCACGTGGAAGAGGCAACACGAAGTTCGGGTTCTTGAAAGCGTTGGCAAAAATGGTTGCAAATTGGTGGGCCTCAAGCACTGCCTGGAGCGTTCTGTCCTTGTTCTGGAACCTGGCTCTCCAGATGAACTCCAACTCCTTTCTGGGCAATGCTCTTATCTTTTCAACGTCAACGAACGACCCGAGCGTTTTGTATGGTTCCTTGGGTGTGTTCTTGTCTATCGCAGCTCTAATGGCTGGGTTGGTTTCTGTGGCTCTCTTCTTTTTCTTGAGCTCCTCGGCCTGTCGAAGCTCGTACTCCTCGAGCTCTTTCAACGGGTCGACCGCATTGAACTGTTTCTTCTTTGTTTCGATCTCGTCCTTGAGCTTCTCCTTGAGCTCCTTGACATCCGACACTCCGAGCTCACGGGCCTTTCTTTCGAGCTTTTCCTTGTACTTTTCCAAGGGCGTTTCGGGCTTTGTGGCTAGACTCCGAATAAATGGGGATCTAGTTGCCAATCTGGGCAAAAATCTGGCAGCTGAGGTCAATGATCTTGACATTGTTAAAGAGTGAGATACTGAATTTTCATTTTTCGATTCGAGCGCACTCTACAGAAAATGTTCCGTATACACCAATGAGTTCATGAAATTACTACTTCTGTGATGCCTACACCAATGAAAATGTCTGGATGGTCTATCCTGTTGCATTGCCTGAATAGCGATCTATCAGCTCAAACGCATGAGCCTCTATAAGTCGCCAGAGCCGCTATTTACATTACTTCTTCTCCTCGGCCGGAGGAAGAGCACCGTCGTGGTTCTCTGTCCTTTTCTGGTATTCCTCGGGAGCGTCCTTAGCATAGTGGCCAATGGTTTTCCTCAAGGACTCAGGAATATCCTCAAACGCAAGATCGTCGGTAGTAGTCGCTACCAGCTCTCCCTTGGCACGGAGAATGTCTTCTAGGTTGACGTTGTTGTCCCTAAAGATCTTGAGGTTGTCTGCAATCAAATGGCGGTTTTTGCAGCCAGGACACTGGATCAAGACCGTGCCCTTCGTGTAAGCCTGTTTGGAGAACGTGTGAGACGATCTGGTGTCACACTTGGTGCATGTGAATGCGATCATGAGCTGTGGAGTGTCGACCTTCAATTGTGCTGTTTTGTCGTTGTTATCTGTGGAGTGACATCTGATCTGTTTCAGCGATGGACCGCTGAAAAACGAAGGAAGAGACCCTGCAAGCGCAGGTTTCGCTGGTATTAGGAACCTAGTCGATTTGGCTAGATTGCAACGTAAGACAGAACGGAACATAATAAATTATTTGTGGACGGATGTGGAAAGGCTTATCACCTCTTTGGATCTGAGATGGAGTTTGCCGCTATCTTCTATAACTTCGCTGTCGTGCGCGGCACATAACGCTCGTCACTTTTTGGCTGCTCTTTCCTGCTTCCTCCTAAGCTTCTCAGCTTTCTTATCTATAATGGGAATGCCAAAGTCTTCGGTGGGTTTTGGTGTGGACTGGGCTAAACCCGAGCCCCAGAGTCCGTTGCCGTTGCTGACAGCTTTCACTCTTGGTATTTCTTTTTTTGTGACCTTCTTGGTCAATGTAGGGAAGTTCTTTTCTGACAATTGAGGACTTTTGCTTGAAACCATGGGTGACAGACTTCTCAGACTTTGTGCGCTGCTTCTGTTGGAGGCAGCTGCAGAGCCGTTCAAAGAGGGGAATGACGATGTTGAAGGCGTTTTTCTGGTATTCTCCAAATAGGTTGGCCTGTAGCTTGGGTTGCCCTGGAAGCTATTTATCGTCACCACTGGCTTTGGCTGAGGCTTCTTCATAGCCACATACCGTATAGGCTGGTCCTTCTTGACAGTAACAGGTTTTTGAGGTTTTGGGAGTCTTGGGAATAGCTCCTCTGTGTTTCGTCTGGCCAGACTCTGGGAAGCCCACGACTGGATGTTGATGTTGCTCAGAGAGCCGTTACCAAGAACGGGAAAGCTCTCGTTGAGACCCGGTGATACCGTTCCCGAGGTGGAATTAGGGTATTTCGAAAGGTACACTGAGTGAAGCAGCTGTCTCTGGTCGGAGTGCTGGGGGTATAATTCGGCCAATTCGTAGATCAAGAGAGAAAGATCCAGCTCGGGGACCTTGAATAGGAGCTCGTAGTCGCTGATAAGCCGCAGAGCGTCAATGCGCTTGGATCTGAAGGCCTGGTTAATATCGCTGAATTTGGCAATATCGTCCAAGTCGTTGTGAAGATAGTATTTGGCTCTTTCTTCCAAACGACGGCGTTTAATGTCAAACGAGTCTTGCTGAGCCTGGGGCCTGGCACGCTGGTTCTGGGAAATGGTGGAAAGCTGAGAATGGTAATTGGCGCCCATTACGATCTTCCCATTGTGCCCTGCAATGCCCCCGTGCTCTTTCAACATGTGTGCCGTCAAGTCCAAGTCCTCTCTGAACACGACAAACCGTTTCTCCACGCAAGAGGGAATCGAGCACACATAGTGGGATTCCTTGAAATGCTCGTACAAATGGTCGTAATTCCTGTAGTAAGAGGCTAGACGGGGCGCATCCTGGTCGCAGATGTAGCATCGTTCGTGGTGGTCTCTAATGTGGATGTTCAACTCGTCTTCTGAGTAGAACTGCTTGTTGCGACAGAATTTACACTTTGGGTGGCCGGTGAACCCCTCGACATCGCCCTCGTTGAGATGCTTTTGAAGCTGCTTTTTCGTGTATAGCTTCAACTCGCTGACAAACGCCTTTCTATGGCTGCCACAGATGGAGCAGTATTCTTTGCTGTGAGTGTTCCTCGTGTGCTCCGCAAGCTTCTTGAAAGTGTCGAAAGTCTCACCACAAACACTGCACTTCTGGTCTAGAAGCAGCATTGTTGCGTTTTGGGCGTCCTCCGACGTGAACCGGACGCCATACTTCTCGTTATAGAGGTCCTGGCTCTGTTCCTCAAAATGCACGTATTTCGCCTCTGGCTGCAAAATCTGGTCGGTAAACACCACCTGAGGGTGCTCTGTTCTGCAAACTAAACACGTATTTCTTCCATATAGCGCCCTCTGGCGGAAACAGCACAAGTGGCAGGTGACATTGTTACATGGAGACACTGCCGAGTACAATATCGGCTCGGCACAGATGATACATGTGTTTTCTGACGGAAGCGGATCAACGCTTTTCGTTTTGTTTGGTTTGGGTTTGCTCACTCTGGACCGGGGCCGGGGCTTGGTTTCGGAAGACATGGAGCCTGTCAAATGAGTAGTACTTGGTGAAGATTGAGTGAGAAAATTTTAGTATGGAGTCCGCACCAAACGTGGGGTGGGACGGTTGAAGGGAGGGAAGAGGGATTTTGGTGATTTTTGGGTGTTTTGGGAGAATTCTGCAATGATTTTATTTCGAAATTGATTTTGGCGGTTAAAACTTCAATAACCTTGTATTTGATGTGAGACTGGGGAACGTGCGCTCTAATGGCTGCAAAATGCGATATGGTAGACTGTTCTAAAGGGCCACAGAGGTAAAGCATTTTACGGATTCATTGATTCCATTTTTTGAGACTACAGACTTTTATTCGAGAAGGTTCCCGTAAATTCTCCATAACTTGATTTGTCGCATGGCGAGCAACGGTGGGTCGTTTACGTGGTCTTGAAAGATACATACGGAAGTTACATCCATGTCACTAACATATATTCTATTGATTTTATGAATAGTCAAAAAGGAGCGAGATTTTCTATCAAAAGAAGATGAATGATCTCATGACTTTTCCAATCCGATTTGATATATCAGAGAAGTGACCTTAAGATATACTGAGATATCTCGTCTGAGTCATCCCCTTCAAAATATTTGACGATCCCCGCATAATTGGACTTCCAAACACTTAACTGATCACGTCGAGTATTAATGCTTCGAAATCATCTAAAAATCTAGTTGCTTTTGACAAAAGCTCTCAGTTCTAGCTTGAGACACACTGCTATCTGTTCGTCTCTGGTAATCTTACCAAATCACGAAGAAGCTCGATGACACTTCACTGGACCAAGAAAGCAATGAAATAGAATAACTTGTAATCGAGGTTTGAAAGTATCTTCAAACCCTACAATTATATGTCTTTTGGTCTGGCATCACATGATCTCACAGCTACTCACTATCGTGAATTTCCAACTACTACTTCCCAATGCAGATCTTCAATGCCAGTGCCATCCTCAATGTTGGCCGTTTGACATACAATCCGAGTCTCTGCTTACCTCACTTGACAGTAACCTCTTTCGACAAGCTCCCAATTCCGTTCAAAATACCCGGACATGAGAATGCCACTATCAGAGGTGTAGTTTTGGACAAAGACAACTGTTTTGCCAAAGACCACGACGACAAGGTCTGGCCTGCTTATAGCGAAATCTGGACAAAACTTCAGAAAGCATACCCCAAAGATCACTTGCTTATTGTTTCAAACTCAGCAGGTACCAATGACGATTCGAACTATGAACAGGCAGAGAAGCTAGAGAATGACACTGGAGTGACTGTTTTGCGTCATCCCACTAAGAAGCCCGGCTGTCACGAGGAAATCATGGCCTATTTCGCCAAACAGGGAATCTCAAAGCCCAGTGAAATCGTGGTGATCGGCGATCGTTTGTTCACTGACATGCTCATGGCCAACATGATGGGAGCATGGGGTATCTGGCTTAGCGAGGGCGTAGAGCTCTCCAATAAGATTTGGTGTAAAATGGAGAGACAATTGTACTATAGAATGGTCACTGCCAGAGAACCACCTTTGACTCCGCCCACACCAGGAGAGGAGGCAGAATCCGGTGAGAGCAAGCTATAGACATAGAACAACTGAGTTACATTCCCTAGAATTGTGAGATTCAGCCAACTAGAATACATTTTGGTCGATATGCGTGGGCTCTTGATCTGCCTGGATGCTATATTCCTTTTCGAGAAAGTTATTGAATTGAAGTATGAAAGATTGTTTTGTGTCGGTGCCATATTATCCTACTAACTAGATCCAATGGCACTGAACAAAGCCAAGATCAGTGTGTTTTTGATTCTACGAAGTCATCACTGTTGCGTTTCTTGAGTGGTAGTAGAGAGCCGGTACAACACGACAACGCCAGTAACAAAGCTAGATTTCAATTCAGATATGTGAAAATGGATAGAAGGGTAACTACAAAGCCATCTGGGATCTGCAAATGTCCTTACTTATTGTCTGTTCTCGTCGCTCCAAAATGTGGGTCGCACTATAAATTGAGGATTTGCAGCCATTCACAAATATTCCCTACTTCACCATCATGACAACTTTCGCAAATATCGACTATTTGGCTGGGTTCATTGATCAGTTTCCCACCCCGCCAAGAGGTTTCACTGCCAGAATTCCAAAAAGAGGATCATTGGTGAAACTGATTGAACTTCTCATGATGATGGTTCTTTACGCCCATGTTTTTCTGTGTATGATAGGCCTTGGAGAGTTCACTGGTGTGCCCGATATTTGCTTATTCTCAGCTTGCGTGGGCTATTTCACGGTATGAACAACGCTAGACGCCTTGGCGATTGGACTAACATTAGGATTCATTGATCTGTTGGATCATTATCCTCTCTTTCAACATGCGTCCCACGATTTGTAAGTACAGACTTATGGCGTTGGTGCTGCTCGTTTTTATTTCAGAGTTCATTCTCGAGGCCATGAGCGTCGTAGCTAGTCAGAAGTCCCCCGACAGGTTCTACGAGAATGTTTGGAGCGAAAACCATACATCGAAAACTGCGAGAGATGTCACTGACACGCTCAAAACCAGTTATATCGTCTGCTTATCGTTGCGGAGTTGTTTGTTACTATTGCACGTCCTCTACCTATTCGTGATGTCATCATATCTTCGCTTCGTCAATAATCATACAGCGTTCAAGAAGTCCGAGAATGCCTTGCAATTCAGTGAGAGCATCCCACTTCAGAAGTTGGAGGCAGCGTACCTACGATGACAAATTCATATCCTTTCTATTAATTAATATACATATATAGGTTGACTTAGAAGTAAGCCATCCATAAAGTGTCGGCAGCAGCGAGGTTGTGAGGATTCACCGCTTGTGCAATAAGCTCCAACACACTCTGGGTGCTGACATTAGAGGCGGATGAGCCATGAGCCATGGACAACACCCTCTTAATAATAAGCTCAACATTGAGCATGACGATCTCACGAAGCTGTTTGTCCTGTGGAACAGGTTTTGGTGGATCTTGCTGTGTGCACCATGAGATCACTTCGTCACGAACAAACAACGTCAAGTACTGGTCCAAATCAGACTTAGGCTCAGTGAGAGCTCGGGCAATGACGAGAACGTACACAGAGAGAATACCCTCGAGACCAGTCTTGCCGATCAACTTCTGAATGTTAGGCGTCAACCTGAATGGTACCATCTCGGCATTGTAGAACAAAGGAGCGGGACGGTTGCCATTGGAGGCATCCAAAGAGGCATTCTTGCTTGCAATCTTGCAAGGCAACATGTCAGAAGTCCACACGCTACCAGAACCACGGTTCACGTGAATTTTTTGTGGCTGTCTGGTGTTAACACACATCATGTAGGTGGTGAAAATGAACGAAGCATATTGCGATGTGAACTGCTTTCTGAACAACCAGAAGTCCTCGAAGTTCTTGTAGAGGTTCAAGAAGTAGTTCTTGAGCACGGTGGATGGCACCAAAAGCGACTGAATGGCACTCAAGATCTCAACTCTGATGCTCATGATATCTGGCTTAGGCAATCTTGGATCAAACGCAGCACGCAACTTCTCAATCGTGTAGATAAATGGCTCATCACGGTTCTTGCCCTCCTTGAAGCAGAAGTCCTCGTAGATCTTCTGCATGCTGATATCCCTCGAATCGTCGTTAATGATGCGAATATGAGGTGAGAGTGGAACAGCAATAGGGAGGGTGAACAGGATGTTGCGGCGTCTTGTTTCCACCTTCTTGGACAAGGTATCATCGAAAATTCTGAAGAGCTGGAATAAGCTCTCCTCTCTGCGACAATGTCTAGCAGCTGGGAATTGCACTGCAAACGCATGGAGACTTCCGTTGTGTCCACGAATCTTTAATCTCTTGTAGCAAGCATTAGTGCCACGGGCTAAATCGATAGTAGGCAAGAACCTCTCAATCTTGACAAAGTGGCTGTTGTTGTCCTTATTGAGCAAGTACTGGCCAGGGACCTCAATGTCCTCGAACTTCTGGTGATGGAATTCACTCAAGTGTGGGCAAAGGTTCTCAAGGTTGACCTCCGTAAACCTTCTGTCCAACTTGTCCTCCAAACGGTCTCTCCATTTCCTCAACTTGAAGATGTAGGTCTCCAAGTTTGGCTTGCCAATCACCAAGTCCTTCTCGAACTCTGCACGAATCTGCTTTGGAAGAACAGTCTCAGCAAACCTTGTGATATTGACCTCTGTAACAGGAGGCAACTTGGCGTCCTCTCTTGGGTTCCCTAAGCGGTTAAGGTATTGAACACCATCATTAAGCAAAGCCACGCCTAGTCTGTAGGCGTCTTCATCGGCTGTGCACTTGAAGCGCTGGTTGATTTGGTCCACGAGCGATTCCAAAGAAAGTGCCAACAATGGGTAGGCAGTCTTCAATATACCCATGATCTCCTCAACATATTCCCAAGACCTTCTGATAGCACCAGCTCCTGGTGGCAACTTGCTGGAGGCCTCCGCTGCAGCACCGTTCTTCTGTTTTGGAGAGGTCTGTCCTTCTCCATTCTTGCTATCTTCTTGCATAGCATCATCATCCTTAGCTTCCTTCTCTTCCTTTTGTTCAGTCTTAACATCCCTCTCCTTTGATTCTTCTGCATCCTTTTCGGATGAAGGGGCATCTTTCTCATCCTCTTTAGCTTTATCCTGATCATCAGATGGAGTGCCACCTGTCGCATTAGAAGGCGAAGCGGCATGAGCACTCTTTTGACGATGAAGCTCAATGATCTGGCGCTGTTTAGCGGCGAAGTCTTCCTTAGTAGTTCTAAGCTGGAAGTGTAACGCCTGTGGGAAGCTCTTGGCGATACGAATAAGAATTTGGCGCACCAACTTAGCCTCCTTGTACGACAAAGATGTGAGAAGCTGTGGAATGAAGGTGATCCAGTACCAAACGGGCACCTCACCTCTGAAGTTCTCGAAAGCTTGAGCCAACGTACCAGAGCTGTCATCCAAACTAATGAGCCAAAGGATTCTCGCGAGTAACTTTCTGGTCTTGCCATTCTTGTAAAGACCAGCGGCCTGCAAGTAACAACTGATAGCGTTATTGGCGTAGACCAAGTCACTTGGATTCTCCTTGAATCTCTTGTCATTGAACACACCCCATTCGGACCATGCCTTTGGCAAATTGAGATCGATCTGAACCGATGTTGCGAAGGCCTTGTTAGCCTCATCCTTGTGATTAAGCTTGCTCAAGAACATACCCTTCAAGGTGAAGAACTCAGCCTTTTGCTGTGTTGCGAAATACACCAAGTTGGTGTTTCTAATGACATCAAGACCAGTGTTGAGCTCGTTAGGGTTCTGGTAGTGACATTTCACTTGTTCCTTCAATTTCAAGAACGCCTCTTGGATCTCAATGTTTGGAAGTTGGTAGATCTTCGTCAACTGAATGTTGCAGACGTCAGACATGTTGTGCTTTCTTGCAACATGAGCAAAACGGTTGATCACCCAAGCAATCTCGTGGAATCCTCTATAAGCGTAAGAGTTTGCATTGCCATCAGAGTTATTCTGTTGCAAAATCGGGATGAATGGCATGTAGACCTTGTTAATAACCTGGAAGGCGTGTTGACGCCATGTCACCAAATCGTTCCAGATGTTGATGTCGTCCCAAACATTTGGTAGTCTTTCTCTCCAGATCTGGAGCACACGTTTGAGCTCCTGCGACTTGACATCTAAGTTTTGAGCGTTGGTAGAAACAAGACTCGAGTAAACCTGACTAGCTTCCATGAACTCAACATATTGCTGGAAAGTGTGAAGCAAAGGAATATGAGCTCCAACAAATCTCTGAGGCAAACCATGCCACTTGCGCAAGGCCAATTGTATACCTTCGTCGCATAATTTGGAAAGGTCCGCCAAGGTTGCTTTTTCTTGTCCGTACCCTTGCAAGCAAAGAAATGTCTCGAATACCTGCCTTCTGGGGGTTGGAACATCCATGACGCTCTTGACAGTCTGCTCCAAGGTGTCTCTGTCAGCGTTCCAGTCTGCAACTCTCCAGCCACATTCAAGAAGAAGATCGCTGAATCCCTCGTGTTTGGCAAGCTCCGTGAGTATGTCCCAATGTTGAAGTTTCTCGGCACACAAAATCCAATGATCTTCCCAGAGAGAGTATTCGGACTCACCATAAGGCAAAGCACCACTACGAGCTCTGATCTGAGCAGTTTCGTAGAGTTGTTGGGCCTTGTCCCACAAACCAATTTGTTCGTATGACAAAGCGGAGATAGTCTCGGAATACTTCGCCCTTCTTCTCCACAAACCGTAGAACATGTCGTCCTCTTTGAGTGTGGAATAGAGCTTGGCAAGCGCATCTTGGGTGATTTCACGGACATCAGCATTACCATCAACAGATTGGTGTTCAATGTTCTCGAGAATCTGGATACCCTGAGACCAGCAGTTGAAGTTGGAAGCCAAGCATTCGACTGCGAAAGGTGGTAACTGAAGAGTTTCACATCTAGCAACACCTTCCAACAACGATTGAATAACATTGGGTCTGGTGTCAACCTGGCGAGTGTGGTAGTCCTTAGACAACAAAACAACCATGCACCTTGTGAAGTCCAAGTGCTCTGAACGAGGAATAGACTGGAATGCGATAGGGAAGATAGTGGACCAAACACGATGAACAGTTTCGCTGCTCTGGTAGAACAAATCAATCAAGGGCTCAAGAACGGCACCCGATCTGGTTTCAGACACCTCCTCCAAGAACTTGTTATGTTGCTCAAACAAAGCCGTTAGATCGCTGCGGTTATCGATTTCCATGTCCTTTGCTTTGTAAGGGAAGGCTGTCAATGGGGCCAACTTATTCTCCTCGCTGATCAATTCAAGCTTGTCACTGAAGTCGAAAGCACCAAGAAGCAATTGCGAGGCCTGATTAAGCCAAGGATAGTCAGCGAGGTACTCCCAGTTTTGTTCTCGAATGACGTAGTAAAGACGTTTACTAATATCGTTTTCCAAACTGTTGTTCAAAATAGACATGAGCTTGTGACGGATCGATACTTCAGAGGAGCGAGTACCGACCAAGAAAGGTTGCTCCATCCTGACGGTAACCTCGGTACAACTGAAAGAATCATCCTCGAAAATATCCACAATGATTTGATAGAACTCCTTAGATAACACTGGCTCACCACGGATCTCGAAAACCATCATCTTGGCCAAAATGGCCGCTTTCTCCTTTGTGGTTGGGAAGAGATCCGTGCGAGAAAACACCCAAGATCTAACGATCTTGATGATCTTCTCCAAAGTGTCCTTATCCAAAGATCTTTCAATGAGCTGAGCCAACAAGGACAAGAAAATACGTCTTTGGTCACCCAAATTCGAGATTCTCATCGAGCACAAGTTCAAGATCTTGTCCAACAATTTCTTGGTCATCTTTGCCTCATCTGCTGAGTTGTTTGCTTCCTTGGATGAAGTCTGGGCACCTTGATGAGTGATGGTGATGTGGTCCTTGCAAAGCTTGTTGAAGGTTCTCATGATGCCTGGCAACAACGAATCGAGTGTCGAGGGCTTGTAGCTGGCCAACGTCCATGACAAGGTGACACCAGCTGCAAGAGATGTGGTGTCTCCAAGGTCATCTGATACAGTAGAGATCAAATCATTGATGAAAGTCTTGACTTCAGAGTCCTCATCCTCGGCTGGTTCTGTCTGGACTTCGCTGTTGATTGCCTGTAGTATGATCCGCAATATTCTCTGAAGAACCTCTTGAATATCGTGGTTGTCAGACTTGATACACTTCTCGAGCAATTTGTGCAAGTAGCCGAGGTTCGAAATGATCCATTCTGGCTTCTTCCATTCCAAAACGACACCCAACACCTCAAGAGCATTTAAGCAGTATCCCAAAACATTCGAGGAATTGAGGTCGTTAGAGAGAAGGAACTTCTCAAAGAACGTGATCTTGACAGACACTTCTGGCCAATGGTCTGGACTCAAGAGCTCGTACAATATACCTAAAGCACGCTGGCCCAATTCACTTTCGGAAGCTCTCTGAGGACTAATGCAGACGTACCTGATCAAAAATGTCACGCAGGCTTCAGTCTGACCAAATGGTATTTGGTAGTTAGGCGACGTCGTGAAATCTGCTCCATTATCACCATCAGCATTGTCAGTATCCATCTCCAGACCATCTGTGATCGCACCTTGCTTCTTCAACTCAGACGCCTTGTTTTCCCAATTCAAAATGAGTTCTGCCAAATCAATAGCAAGGATCTGGTTTTCCAAGGCTGCATTTGCCAAAATCGTAAGCTTACCCATTGCGGTAATGATGTTCGAGATGAAGTGCTCTCTTGCAACAAAGAACAAATCAGGGTGCTGAACAATAAACTGGTAGACGTTCAACACTTGAGTGACGTTGAAGCCGTCTTCAGAAAGCACACGTCTTGGCCACTTCAACCAGCTGTTGGGGTGATCGTTGTCAACGATACGCACCGACATGACTGGAGCTAGAATATCAAGAGCCTGTCTGACCAAATGTCTCGAATCGGTCTGATGAGCTCTCAATAAAGCAACAAAAACTTGAGTAGCCAATTTGGCTGGTGTCTCGTAAGCTGCAATGAAGTAGGAAGTAGTGACGTACGCAACTTGCTTGGTGATGTTGTCCTCGAGCTTGATGTAATTCCAGCTGAACTTAACAATCTCTTTCTTATACTTGCTGAGTTTGTCAGGGACCCATTTGAGCAAGATTGAAGTACTCTCGAGAAGGGCAAATCTATAGCTGTCGATGTTACCAGATGTTCTTGTGGTGGTGATATCGTGTGTTGATTTCCAAACAACTTCATTAAGTTTCTCCAACCATTCTGTTTCCTCGCTGAAGAGACTTGATGATTCACCGTTCTTGTGTATCTCGTAAAGAAGGGTGCTGTCGAACACTTTCTTCAAGAAAAAGATCTTGGCTTTCAAATTCACATCTTCGCCAAGGAACTCAATGCACCGGAGAAGGTATGCCTTCTTTTGCTCAATGTCATCAGCTTTAACAATTGTTTCAAAGAAGAATAATTCCAACTTCTCGTGAACCTTAATTCTCAAATCGCAGAGTCTGTTCACTGTGTAGAAGGCCAAACCGCTTTCCTCGGGTTTGAGAAGCATAAAGTCCACAATTGTGGTTTGCAATTTGCTGATAGCTTGGTCCGCTTGGAAGTGGTTGCTCGAAGTTAAAGGCAACTGGCCTTTTTGGTCCACGATGTTCTTCATCAAAGAAGAAAGTGAATGCAACAAAGGCGCTTGCTCTTTAAACCACTCCTTGTCGTATTTGGCAATGGAGGCAACAAGATCCACAGTGTTTGCGAACTTAATGACCTTGATCTCCTCGGACAGCTCGTTAGTCAAATCCTCAAGAATGGTTTCGAGCTTGCCACGAGCAACTTCACGGATCTTTGGACCATCTTCACAACCAGCAAAGTATGCTAGCATACTGCCAAGCTTTCTGTTCTTGAAATTGTTCAAGTAGTACTCCAAGCAATTTTCGGCAAAGCGGTTCAAGAACTTGAGAACTGGAAGTCTGAATGGAGAGTCCTGGTGACGATCCAAATGACCCTCCAAATACTGCAAGGTGTTGATGATTTCCTCCATGAAAGTGTATGCCTTCGCAGGTAAAAGATGGAAAATGTTCAAGATAGCCATGACAATTTGAACAGTGTGGTTATTCTTGAGATCCTGACCTGCAATCGAGCGCAAGGTGTTGATTTGTGCCCAAGCCATCAAGTGATCGAGCAATTTACGGCCAATTTCTACCCTGAAGTAAGAGATCAAGAGCTCAAGCAATCTAGCCAAGGCCTCAAGTCCCGACACTGTCAATTTCTTGTGGTCCGACAATTTCATCAACATTGGACGAAGACCGTTCTGGAGCAATTCCTTTGGAAGCTTGGCGCTCTCATCAAGACTAGCCTTGAGTCCAAGGTGAGCAGCGTTGATAATCTCGGTAGAATTGTTGCAAAGAGCCTTGAAGAAAACACCAAGAATTCTGATTCTTGCTTCCGATAGGGAGCCCAAAGAGAATCCCGGTTTGGTCAAAGCTAGCGAAAGCAATTTGATGCAAACAACACGAAGCTCAACAAGCTGTCTAGAAGTTCTGTATTCATTGAGACGGTGCACATTGGCAAGACTCTCATCTTCAGCATCGACCAAAGCCAAAGCTTCCAAAAGAAGTCTGTTGAGCTCATCATTGAAAGACAAGAAGCTGTTGTCCAAATTCAAACAGAATGTGATGGCATCGATATTACCAATCTGCATGGGGAATGGAAGAGCTCTCAAAGGCTTTCCAAAGATTGGAGTGAGCAAAAGATGCTTGCAAGGACCCATGATAGTCGCAATGGGAACGCCGGTTGCATCTGACAAGACCTTCAAGGATTCCTGTGAAACCTCCCTCACAATTGGAACAGCGCTAGCAAGATCATAGACTAAAGCACCCACCAAAGTCTGGAACGGTTTCTCGAGAATAGTCTCTTTAGTCAAGTCAGAGCTGCACTCCTTCAAAATCTTGAGCACAAGATTCTTCGCCAAAAGTCTGATCTCATGTGGTGCCGTTTCTGGAGTGTCCCTCAAGATAAAAAAGATTGATCTCACGAGCTCGAATTGGCGCTTGAAAAACCATTTGGAGGGGATCTTCAAGTCCTCAAACATCGTTTGCAAACCGAGAACACCTCCAAGCTTACTGTTGTAGAACTCGCTGTAACAGCAATGTGTGAACTTGTAGAACATGGTGCGGAAGAGCGGTGAGTAAAGAGCATCTTCATCTGAGCCAAAGAGTGTAACAGTAGTGGCGTAAAGGCTCTTGATGGTCTCAATACCCTTTTCTCTCACCTCCTTGTTGTAGGAGCTCAATGCGTAGTTCAAAGCATTGAAAAAGACCGTTTCGCTGATGTGTGCCTTGCCTTCTTGATCATTAACGAGGAACAATCTGTCCTTCTTGATCTTTGAGATGATCGAGGTTCCCAAATGAATCAAGGTGAAGTGCGTCGTGATGTTGTCAATGAGTTTACTCGATTCATCCTTGAGCTCGGGGATCGAGAGAGCAAAAAATGTTGTCTCCAAAAGCCTCGAAAACAACTTCTGTTGCCTGTCTAGCTTGGCAGCGTCCTTGATATCGGAAGGTTCCAATTCAGGATACTCCTTGAGTTCATCTTGCTTCAACAATTCAATCAGCTCCTCGACGTATGCGCCGTAATCTTCTGGAATTGGAGTCGTATCGATAAACAATTTAAGGATGCTGGAGAGATACTTGTAGGCACTGATTCTGTAGTGCACCTTAAGTCTAGGGTCCTCGAGCAACTTGATTGCAGACTCAACACCAGGGGTGATCGAAACCGGCATCTTTCCATCAAAACCATGAATTGTGAAAAGGGCCTTGACATCCTGGTCAAGCTCAGATTGTGGCTTCAATGAATTACAAGGTTTCATGTGCTTGTGGTTTCTTCCACCAAGCTTACCAAGAATTCTGATTGCGGTATGCGAGTGCTGATGATGGTATGGAACAGGTTCTAAATGCTTCCACAAGGCTGCCATGATGTCATCGATCACTGGGGCAATCATAGGATCGAAGTATTCGGCTGTCAAGTTGTCAACAAAAAGCTCGAAGGTTCTCAATCCTTGGCCAATGAGCTCCTGGTTACCATTAAGGGCGTACACCAATGGAGTAGTCAAGTAATTGATGTGAGGCACCAAACCTGAAAATCGGACGGGGACATTCAAACACAACTCGACGTAGATATCTCTTTCATAGGGTCTTCTCGAATTCACGATCAACTTATTAAGACTTTCAAGCAAAACGTGCAAAATGGGAGTGACTTCTTTGTAGAGGTTTTCAAACCTTCCACCATTTATACTTCTGAACAAGATCTTCACCAAGTACGAGTACAATATAGGCTCGTCGGTTTTGGTCGCTAATTTGAGAGACTCCAATATGAGGTAGTTCAAATGCGGTAAAATCACACTCTCGTTGGCTGTTGGAAAAAGATTGACAGACATGAAGCAAAGCTTGAACAACCTAATCAAGATATTAGACTTCACATAATCGACTTTGTCGAGCTGATCAAGCTTCGATCGAAGGAATGATATAAGAATGCCGGAAAAGTTAGCCGAGGTAATTTCACTGCAAAGGAAGAATTGAGGAAGATGAAGCAAAGCTGCATTGTCAAGCATGGAATCGAACATGAAGGGCAACTCAGCGCTGACAATCTCGTTGAATGATGCCGGATCAATGTGGATAAAGATTGTAGCAAATATTTCCATAAGATCTTTTTCTTCTTTGGACGACGTGATTGGAAGGTTTGGTCCACCAGTGGAGAAATCAAACGCCTGCGCTTTATTGGCTGTCTTTGGCTTCGTGACAGAGAAGAAACGAAGACAGCTTATACCACCGCGGAATAAGCTCCGGAATATGTTTATCTCCTCATTGGATGTCAACTTCGCTGATTCATTCCATTTGTCGTAGTTTACGAGCTGACCAGGCTTGTTGGGGTCTTGCAGGGTAGGCTGAGGAGGAACGGGTGGGTTGCAATTCTTCAACCCGAAGATAACAGACTTGAGGAAAGTCATGAGCGTTCTGAACAAGTATCTAGCGTCTTTGAGAAGGTCCGATGCATGGTTTGGAGAAGTGATGGAGATTGGAGAGAGCTCCTCGATGCTGAACATATCTGCCAATTCTGGAGATTCGTCCACATCAGTCTTTTCTGACGTCTTCTCAGATTCGTCGACGTCCATGCTGGTATCGTCTGTGTCGGTCTTGTTATCGTTCGATGAGCCGTTCTCGGAGGTGGAACTATCATTGAGGGGAGTGGTCTCTTGGATGGCATTTTTGGAGCAATAACGCTCAACAGCTTTCTTGGTCTCAATCTCCTTTTGCTTCCGCCTCTCTTCGAATTTGTTGTGGCGTCTCAAGATGAACGAGTATTTGTTATTGAGACTGTGGAAGCGTTTGGCATAGGAATCGATGATGATCATAAAAAGCTGTCTTCCCTCTAGTTTATTTGGCAATTTCATGATTCTCTCTACCAAGTTCAAAAGAAGCTTGGCACTCATGATCTGGACAGTCAAGGCCAATGAGTCGTCTTTTAAGAGATCGCAGTAAATCTGGACCGTTGACCAAATTTGCTTCGGAGTAAGCTCATTACGGACGTTATGGATGAAGTCAGCGACTGTGGAGTACGCCAAAGGTCGGAGCGTTTCGAACGAAGTCAAGCCGTGGCCTATGAGGACCTTTTCATTGAACAAAAGCTCGATTTTGGGAATGAATTGGGAGCGGAATGACGTGGATAGTATGTGACGGGTAGCATGGAGGAGTTCTTTTCTTGCTGCTGAGAGTTCAGCTGGGCAGTCTTGGAGGAGTCTGAGGGTGACATCAGGAACAACCTTAGCCTGGTTCTGCGAAAGATACTGGTTTGCGTAGCCTCTGATGAATACGTATGCGAGGAAAGAGGCAGCCTTGACCTGGCCCAAGATGTACTCGGAATATGCTTGTCTGTTGGTGATCTCAGGCGAAATATCCGTCACCACATCTGAAGTCTTGAGCTTTTCTTCCCTGAATTCTCTCTGCTGGTCCACTTGAAGCTGAAGGAGGTCAATTATTTTTGGCAAAAACGTGGGAAGGGAAGACTGAATTAGCGAATTGTACGAAGTGAATAGCGAAACCATAGTGATAGGACACTCGGCCAATGTCTTGAACGAGTACATCGCCTTGCGAAGTGGTTTGGGGTGTTCCTCTCCCAAAGCGGCAGAAGGCGACATTTCCTTCAGAAGATCATTCTCCTCAGATTTCTGGCTGGAAGGCTGGTCCTCGGAGAAGATCTCCTTCACTGTCTGTTGCATGTTGTCGTAGACCTTGCCTATAATCTCCACAAAAGGCTCCACACTGTCAGCCAAAGTGGTCTTATACGCCTTGTGCAAGCTTGTGATAATCTTCATACACAAAACACCGTTGTCTTCGTTTTCATTCTCCAAGCTTTTCGTGAGAGTGTCTAAGATCAGCTTCGAAAACGGCTGGAACGTATCTGTCATGATGGATCTGTGGATAATTTCGAGAACCAGATTACGTAATTTGTGCTCCGGGCTGCTGCTGTCAAAGGCAATGGGCACTTCTTCGAGGAACTTGAGGAAAATCGGCACCATGTTCTTCAAAAAGTACTCATACTCTGCTGCTCCATTGAAGGCCTCGATCATGTCCAAAAGCTCCAGAAGCACCGACTGGGCCTCCTTGTGGTCCAGGCCCGAGTCCTTGAGCCGCTGGACAAAGATGTCGAGCTCTTCGGTGTATTTCATATGGAGGAATTCTTTGAATGCCTTGGTTAGTTAGCGTATAAACAAGTTTAGACACTGGCGCGGTGAAAAAAGTGGGAATGGAGGCCGCTCGGTGAAGCTTGATGCACGTGATATACGGGTGATGTTTAGTCACGTTGGCAGAGCTTGTATGTAGGCGCTCCAACGCGCTCCCCAGACCCTTTCGGGAAGAGGAACAGACCAGGCAGATGGGAATGTATCATCTAGAGGAAAAAGATGGAGAAAAAAAAAAAAAAAATGTGACATGGAAAGGATTCCACAAACAAAACTTTCAGTCGAATAAATCTTCTTTTAGGATCTCGGGGCATTCCTCTTTGGGCACTTTTGGGGGCCATTGTATTCTGTGCAGTGTGCGGTAATGGCTGCGAATCTCAGTCTGGAAGATTGATGGAGGCATCAACTGATAACATTTTGAAACCGGTCGAAGACCCGAGATATTAAGGCTAGCTATATGTTCTGGTATGAGTCCACGTCTGAGATTTCTGTCTTTAGATTTTATCTAGAATTTGGAGAGTTTGACGAAACGGTATGAGGTAACCTATTCTGAGTGGGCCTTGACCACAAGCAAGCCAGACATGATGAGAACAGAGATAGCTGAGTATTATTCATGACCAAAGGAAAGTGCAGAAAAAGCAATCGGCACATATATGGACGATTTTGAGTTCTCGGTGAAGAAACATCGTGGGACTGGCAATATCATCAAGGGACATTCCTTACAACTATGAAAAAGGATCCCAGTCAACTATACTATTCATTCTATTCGGTAGAGCTCCAGGATTATAGAAAAAGCAAAATAAATGAACTGTGGTTGACAGAAGGTTCTATGAGCTAATTAAAACAAGTTTGCTATGAGTCGTTCTAATCATTGAAGTCTCCGGATCAATGACGCTGCTCCAATTTTGACTTTCAGACTGTGTCTTTGTGTGTCTCTAACTTGTGGTCTGGAGCCATTTTCCTATCTAAAGTGCTATTAAATTGGATGGCTGATGTCTCGACTGCTTTTGGATAATCTTGTGGGAGAGTCGCTGATGTTATGCCATCAAAGGAGTCACGATGAAAAGCACCTGACCAATTCTGATCTTGTCTGAGAAGTCAACTAATAACTTTCTCTTGAAATACTAGACACTTCACTTTTTTCGGTCACTCTTCTCAAACCCATGCAATCCAGATTTACTGCGATTGAGTGGCTGCAAAATTAGGAAGGTATAGCGTAATAATAACATGGACGCTTCTGACGAGCTCCCAAGGCATTTCGCTAAATGCCTGGTCATGCTCTTGGCGCAGTTATCGGTATCGTAGTATATATTGACGGTCTTCCCACCTGATGCACATCTTATCGTTGCCTCAAGTTAAAGATACTCTTTCTTCTGAATAAGGCTCACGGTCACGTCACACCGAGAAGTTCCCTACGATCTCTGATCAGGCAAATGACCCACGGCTCATAAATAGGTCCTTGAAAACCTTGCCAGAGATTTTATTAACTATCGCACAATGCCTTCAAAGACGACACTACACACACGGTTCAAAGAGAGATTGAGAAGAACTGCAAAGTATTTCTTACAAGAGCCTCAGGGAGTGAAGAGCAATCCACCGAAAGAGATTCCACCACTCGAAAATCCTCCGCCATATGAGGAGATCGGACACGCTGTTTCTTGAGATAGAGAACCCATATGAATAAATCTCCAAAGGATAGTTCAGAAAGGGGAGCGATTTGAAAGAGTTTGAGACTATTTAGGTTCTAGGAAGCGACTGGTTTTCGTGGGGTGATTCGAACTCAGGATGACAATTGATGGGGATTCGTCTATTTTATCTACAACACACCGGCCTTCGATTAACGATCTCATGGAGGGCCACAGAGAATGAAAATATATTGAGGGCACATTTGTAGTGTTTTCTTGGATTTGTTATGAAGGTTTGTTAAGTGAATTTTGGTAGGAATTCGGACTTGTTATGCAATTTGTATCAGGTAGGTTTCAGTGTCACCTCAGACGTCTAGGTTTTTTTAATAAATAATAAACTTTAAAGAAAATCTCGTAGTGAAGGGGAAATTGGATGATAGCTTGTGGTTGAGAACAGGCATCCCGGAAATTGAGTTTTCTTTTGACGCCTCCTCCACCTCTCTCCACCATCAACTCCACTACACATCCTCCACTCAATCTTCCAACTCTAATATGCATTTGCTATGGATTCACACGTAGGTGTGCTTCTTCTGTGCATCGTAGTAGAATGGCTGCTGCATTGGCATCGCCGACTCTTCCTTCTTCGCCGGCTTGGCTTTCCTCATATCCATGAAGATGTCCTTCGAGAACAAGCCAAGCACCACCACCAAAAACGCAAACGCCGTCCACGTCATCGCCTCAGCACGGGCCCCCTTGCTTGCAATCACCATGTTCATCGAGCTGGCCCCCACAAGCTTTATAGCCGCAGCCACAGTTTGGTGCTGGAGCATCAGGCCAAGGCCCCAAATGAGAATGCACACTAAGCACAAGCCAGCAGAAAGCTTCCTTACTAGCGGCTTCGAAGGCAAAAACGGAATGGCGCACCAGAGCAGGGCCACTATAAGCAGCACCACGAGCACCAAGCTGGTGATGAGAAGTCGTGGGTGGCAGGCATCCGAGAAGTTGTGGGCGATGTCAATGAGGCTTATCCCGGAATCCTGGAAGGAAACAGCAAAGTAGTCTCCCAAATTTGTTGAGTTCGTCAATGTGGAGCAGAGTTTCGCTCCGGTTTCCAACTTCCCGCACATGCCCATGTAGTTAGTGGTGATGTAGCGGCTGCCAATCGCCGACGAGCCATTGGAAGCAAGCTCCAGAAACGCCTCAGCCGAGGTGTTAAACGACAACTTGACCATGTAAACGGACGAGTAGGCCGAGGCAGTCGAGAGGTTGCCTATGAGCAAGAAGCCCATGAGGAACAAGGTCACGAGGAGACAGGTGGCGGTGAACGCTTTGAAAATAATGGAAACACACAACATGTTGGGAACGGGCGACGGAAGAAAAAACATCGCCATTTATATGCTGTGGTGGGTGTGTGGGGTGTGTTTGAGGATGTTCACAAATGTGAGGAAGCGCTTTTTTCGCAGCCATTCCTGAAACTATGGAGCACTTTTTCGCAGCCATTTGAAACCGCATTAATAAGGAACCAACAAAAAGCCAGTCTAGAATAGCTTCCAGGCCAAGGTCCATGCAAGACGAGCCAATATGAGGCCTGTAGCTGGAACCACGAAAACGCCAAGAATCTCGTAAGGCTTGCGCAACTTGAAGTCTGCCTCCACTGTGGTAGTCTCTCCAAGCCCTGGAGCATTGGCGAACAGACCGTGCTCGTAGAAATGGGCCATGAGCTCGTCCTTCTCGTCCCAGACCTTGAGCAACCACTTTTCGAAGTTCTCGAGCGTTTCGGGCGCCACGTTGTCTATGTCGACCAGGTCGTCGTCTCCAAGTGGTATATCCTTGATTGGGAAAGCCCTCACGTGGTAGTTGATAGCCGAGGGCCCGTAGCCCTTGAGGTAGTAGGCCTTGAGTGTGAAGATATCCTCTCCGTAGTCGTCAGCAGTGAGCCCCGTGTAGCCACACGTGAGGTCGTACACGAGCTCAACGGTATCTCTCAAAGCACGCAACATAAGGAAGAGACCACGGACTCTGGGGAGCAAAGTGTGCTTCAAGGGTTTTCTGCCTAGCTTTGCAGCAAACTTGTTCAGGCGCTCACGTGTGTGGGGAGAAATCACAGTGCCCTCCGGGAAGATCACCATCTGGTAGGGCCACAACGCTGTAGAATCCTTAGCCTTGTCTGGAACCTGGCCCTTGGGCCAAAGCAGAACGCCAGGAAGCGTTTTGGAGTCAGAAGTGGCGGTCACACGACTCACGCCCGAGGCAGGGCCGAGTCCACGTGCATCAGCATCGATTTCGAGCAAGCTGTTGGTGAGAGCGACCTTATCGGCCTCCCACTTCCTCAGCAAAAACAAGAACTTGAAGTTCTGCATGCCAGTACCCAAAACGGGGATCTTGGCCAACGTGGCCTTGAGCACAATGTACAAGGAGTCGGAAAAGCGGCCTGTGTAGTTGAGAAACCAGAGGAACACCCAGTCGGTGTAGATCTGGTGGTTGCATATCCAGACGCAATTGGGCGAGATGCTGGAGATCAAGTGGCCCTGGGAGTCGACTCTAAATGACGTCAGCTGCGGGAGAGCCTTCTCATCGAAGGTTAAGGTGATCTTCAGCGGATTGACCAAGGCAGTGAGAAACGTTAGTAGCTGGAGAAACTGGTGCTTCGTCAAGTTGATCATGGCATGGTATGCCTTTTTATTGGTATTGAGAAGTATCCAGGCCACACCCTGGGTGAACCTGAGCGAAATACAGCCTGCTATGAAGAACACCACGAAGAATATGGTCCGAACCACGATCAAGGGCCATGCGTGGCGAGAGAGCATGGTGAGCGGGATTTGTGGTTAGGTTCGGGGTGATTTAGGCAATTGGATGCGCAATTTGTAGGATTCTGTATTTATTCCTTGGTAAGCTTCGTAAATACGCTATCTCCAAGTAGTAGTAGTAGCTGTAACAGTATGCGATATCTTGTGCAATAGTTGGGTCCTGCGCCTTCAGTGAGTCGCATGAGGCCTCGGAACATCTGAGAGCCCGAAGCGTCCGGAATAGCTGGTTTCGGGAATTTGGCCAGCTTGAGAATCACAATTGCTGACTAATCTAGAGAAGCTTAACAATTGACAGAAATTTTTTTTTTTATTGTGGTGGTCTGCCGATTGTGTGCTACTGTGCTGCGCTTGGCATCGGACTCGAGATGGCCCTAACAATGCCTCAGCAATATTGTTATGGGAACGAAGATCTTCAATCATCAAAATCCAGCCTTTTTGTCTATTTCTGTTTCATCTTGAACTTTCCTTATTCTGCGTGGCATGCCGCTGACATTTGACAGGAAACGATCGAAGGCCCAACAAACAGGACATCATGGTCACTACCTCTGCACTCGTATTTCCCGATTTTTCCATCCTTCCTTGTCTAGCTCTTTCTGGAGATCTGTTAAAGCCTCTTTTTGTAGCTACAGCCTTGGAGACAGCGGTACCCACTTGCAAATGCGTAAATGTGTTAAACTTTTGTTCATTTGCAGCCACGAGCGAGATTCTGCCTCCATGTGTGATCCGTTCACCCGCATATCCTACTTTCAGTTATTTGCCGATGCCGACGCCGACGAGTCAAATCCCAATCGCTGCATTGTTTTCAGAATGTTACGTAAGACGGGCCAAATGCGCAGACGCCATGCATATCTAGCCTTTGGCACTTGCTATCTCCTTCGATATGACGCTCGCAAAGCCACGAAAGTGACACATTAGAAGCTTCGGTATGGTAATAAGATAAATTGAAGAAGAAATGGACAGAGCCAATAGAAACAGGAAACTCTAGAGTTGGGCTGTGTTCACCAGTTGGACGTGTTCACCTGTTCGGTTTCTTCCCTTCACCTGTCACCTGCCTAATAAGGCAATATGGCTGCAAACACCTCTGTACTTGGTAGGAGAGTGCTTTCCTCTGGCATATTCGCAAACAGTTTTGTAGAGTTAGCTAGTCTGAAATTACGGAATCGGGGAAGATCCTCTGACAGTCTCGGTCACAGGATTTGACGTGGCCGTACCTAAACACCGCATTAGCCCCAAGGCATCAACTTGCAGATGGCTCATGTCAAGTGCCACTGAGGGGCCGATCTGGACCGGTCCAGTGTACTCTAGCTCTTCTTCCACTCTCATTTTTCCTATCTCAATCAGTGTATTTGAAGCCTTTGTCACGAAGAATGAGTCTGAAAGCTTCTGAACCGCATATCATATCTCACTGAAATCCTAATCGATTCCGTGGAGTGAGACAATCCACCAATATCAGTCTTGAGTTCCTTGCCACGTTTGAAGGTTTACTGAGGACTAGTGACTGGAACTTGTGGTCAAAGAAGAGGGCCAAAAGTGACTTCTCGGCAAGTTTCGCCGATACTTACAGGAAACTAGTATATGATGGACAGCAGGGCTTCAAAGAGTCAATCGAGACAAAGTACACGACAAAGGAGCATCGGTCACCTGAAGAGTTTCATCAAGAGCTCGACATACTCGATGAATCTTAGAGGGAGTGAGAGGCGGTTGCTTTCATCACGACGCTACTAGTGAAGTCCTGCGGGATCACGGAAACAACTCCAAAGAAAGTGCAATCTCGAATAACACGATGGGTATGACATTTGAGGCTCACAACTGACTACTAGCGGAAAGACACGCAGTGTCTGATGCGTCCTACAGATGCAAGTGCTTACGTGACATTTGAGATTCGAATAAGAATGAGCCAATTGGCTCTGACATCCTGGATCAAATGAGATTGACCTCCAACATTAATCTTTAAGCTGCTGTGGAACTGGCCATGCTGCAAAACGAGAATCTCTAGCAGACGCTCTCTCGGACTTTATTCCCGACCAGCATCTTCGACGATTACCCCAAGCGCAGACACCAACAATCAGAATCATTTGACAATCCGAGAAGAATTGAATCCCGTTCTGGCGAGTTCACAGTCGCTATCAAAAATCTAGACCCGAGTTACATGTCCCCGGACTATGAGCCCTGGAGAGCACGCTAAAGCTGATAAGCGCATTGCAAGACTATTTCCGCTTGCGGGCTTATCTCCACTATAGGCCAAGCGAACTTGAAAGACAAGTCGTTTCAAACTACACGACATCCAAAGATTTCAGAAAATCCCCAAAATCCAACAAATGTACGGCCGTTTTCTGTCTCTGTTCCACCTTGATGCATCTGACTCACGCCGTGTGAGCGCTGAATTTCATCTTGCGCCGCATTAGGCTGTCAAAGCCCTAACTGGAAGCCTTTGAAGACCGAGTTTAAGCAAAACCTAATCCTGGAGAAGTCAAAGATCTGGAATATCCGAACTTATCTCCAGCTCCAACCCTGTCACCCCTGGCGTGGCTTTGTGTCACCCTCCGAGCGCAATGTCTGATTTGCAGCCACTACCCCAGACCGGAGAGCCACTTCCAGGGCCAATGTTGAACGAAAGGGAAGAAGGAAAAAAGAAAAAAAGGAAGGAAATTAGAATAGCCTCGAGATCCCAGACTCTCCAAAAATCAACCCCACCTCCCACTTCATCTCCTTCTCAGCCGTGCCGGGCGAGCTCCTCCTCCCACCTCCTCCCACTCGCAGTTTGTGCCGAGTGCCGATGCCAGTCGCATTCACGCCGCTATCTCCAGCCGACCAACGACACCAAACATAAAACAAAAAGAACCAATTCAATATCTCCAAATCTTAGCAAAACTCAGCAAATTCTAAACCCCCACCTCAACGCTTTTTTCACCATCGCACTTGTTCAGCCCTTCGCTTCCCCACAACGGTGATCCGTCTTTGTCACCTGCGCATTATCGGGTTTTTCATCCTCACGGCCGAGGCACCGCCATCCTTTTCTTTCTTCGTGAGCCTCTTTGTTATCTGCTTGACGACCACCGTTCTTTTTAGAACCATTTCAAATTCACCATTTTTGAAAAAAAATCTGCCCCATCGGGAAATAGCCGCTATCCGTCGTTCATCTGTCTCGTGCCAATCCTCAACACGTCTAAAGCTTCACCACCTACTCCATCAACACCACACCCACACCACCACTCAAAATTGAGCGCCGACCTTCCAATTTGCTAACTCAACATCACTCTTAATATTTTTTTGCCATGCCAAACCGCTCTGCATCCTCGGCGTCGCTTGCGTCGTCGGTGGCCTCGTTGGACTCCAACGCTGAGTCCCAGAACCAGGCTCCACAAACATACCAAAACCGCAGCGCCTCGCCGTCGTGTCTGTCTTCTGCTAGCAAGGAGAAGCTTCCCGACTTGGAACAGGGCGCCACGAGACAGCTGCGGGCCCTGGAGAAAATGTCGTTGAAGGACATGAAAACGCATATTGTGGAAAGAAAAGAAAGAAGAGGCCTTCTAGCGCAGCTTTCGCTTGTTCCGGAGCTCGACGACGCCCGAAACTACACGGAAAACATCAAGCTTCTTATCGTCATCATCGTCGCTTTTGCCGGTATCACTGGTCCCATGGGTACCTCCATCATCTTGCCTGCCGTGGGAGACATCACCAGCGACCTCAACACCACCTCCTCCATTGTGAACGTCTCTGTGGGTATTTATTTGATATCCTTGGGGGTGTTTCCCATGTGGTGGTCGAACTTCTCAGAGAAACACGGCCGCCGGAGTGTCTACGTTGTGTCGTTCATCTTGTTCTTCGCTTTTTCCATTGGATGCTGTTTTGCACCATCCATTGGTGCTTTGATCGTCTTGCGTCTCCTTGCTGGTTTGGGTGCCTCTGCAGTGCAGGCCTGTGGTGCTGCCACTGTTTCTGACTTGTACATCCAGGAGGAACGTGGATACGCCTTGGGTCTTTTCTACCTTGGCCCTCTCTTGGGCCCCTTCTTGTCTCCCATTATCGGTGGTGCTGTTGCGGAAGCCTGGGGCTGGCGTGCCACCATGTGGGTCATGGTGATTTTCTGCGGAGTTAACGTTCTTTCCATTGTGTTTCTTTTGCCTGAAACGCTCAGAAAAGACGACTCGATGGCTGCACTTCGTGAGAGGCTCAAGGAGGAATTGGGCTCCGCCAAGGATGGAGATCCCAACGCTCCCACCGAAGCTGAGCTCACGAGATTCGCTACCAACTTGTCTCAGAATTCGTCCTTGCGCCGTGAGATCCTCAACGACGAAACCGCCGTGGACCCAGTCATGCCCACTTTGGCAAGACTCACCACAGGAAACTCTGCCTACTCAAAGAGAATCAAAGAACAGGAATTGTTGCATGCTGAGGAACAGCCGCCCATTGACCACACCAAATGGTCCCACATACTATATGACTACTTCATCAGACCCACCCACGCTGTGGTGCTTCTCACCTATCCACCCGTGGCGTTGGCCATCTGCTACTCCTCCATCTGCTTCTGTGGCATCTACTTCTTCAACATCACCATTACCGAAATGTACTCCAAGGAGCCCTACAACTTCAGCTCTGTCATTGTGGGTCTCATGTATATTCCCAACTCGGTCACCTACCTTTTGGCGTCCATCTTCGGAGGAAAGTGGAACGATTGGCTTATCAGACGCTATGCCAGCCGCCATAATGGCGAAATGGCACCGGAGTCTCGTATTTCCTGGAATGTGATCACCGCCATGATTCTTTATCCACCTGCATGTCTTATCTTTGGCTGGTGCCTCAAGTATGGCGAACACTGGGTAACGCCATTGATTGGAACCGCTCTTTTTGGTTTTGCTTCTATGCTTATCATTGGTGTCACTGTCACTTACCTTATCGATGTCTTGCCCAGTAAGGGTGCTACAGGTGTCGCTCTTAATAACCTTGTCCGTCAAATTCTTGCAGCCATTGCAACATTTATCACTGTTCCATTGATCAACGCTTTGGGAACAGGTGTTTTGTTCTCCATCCTTATGGGTGTAATTGCCGTTTTTGGTGTGTCTATGCTCATCCTAAAGCGCTATGGAGGTGACCTAAGAGAGCGTTATGACATCATGAAGTACTATGAGCGACTCTAGACTAGACTACTTGGGATTATCCACCCGTTATTTATTGTGCATCTTATATAATACACTAGGCTTTCACCTGACAGTAGAGAATGTCTTCGAAAAGATAGTCCACGTTGAGTCCCTCTTTCTTCAAGAAAGCAAGTTGGGGTACAATGATCGATATGAGCTCGTGGTAGTGCTGCTGGTCCTTAACATACCAGATCTTGCCTTCTTTGAATAGAAGTGTCTCTTCTGCGTGCTTCTTGAAGATTTCCACCAACTGAGACATTTCCGAAATGCACCAGGTGATGAACCCACTCGAGTCAAGCACTCCATTTCTCGAGTCGCTGAGCAAGTGCTCAATACAATCGCCATAGATCTGCAACGCCCTGCGAATTATCAGAACGTATATGATAGTCAAGTTGGCGAGATAATTGATGATATCCACTTTCGTCGAGCCATGAGCGTTGGAAATGAGTTTACCCACTGTCTTGGAGAGGTGTGATGAGAGCGCCTCCAAAATGGCTGCAATCCCTTCGCTCTGCATGTCAAGCTGCGTGTAGTACCCGAGTATCTCCAGAACAGTCTCATTAGTGTATGTCTGAATGTTATGTTGTAGATCGAACTGAAGATTTTGCTGCACCTTGAGCTTTCGGTTGCTCAATTTAAGCCTGACCACATCCACGAGAATTCTCAACTCCTCAAACGATTCGTCAACCTCCTTTGCTTTGTAGCTTGCGATCCTCAGGACGATGCTAGCCACCTTCTGGTCTATGATTGTCATGAGTTGCGTAGCTTGCGAGTAGTTGTTGTGCGCCAAGTCGACATCGACTTCATCGAGCTTGTCCTCAGCGTTTTTGAGGTCCAAAAATAGCCTGTTGGGCAGCCTGTCCGTACCGGGTTTTTTGATGGCCGAGTCCTTGAAGTCGTGTGACCTGTTTCTGGAATGCACTATAGCAGAAATGTCCTGTAGCACGACATCATTACCCTGTCTATGGCCACTTGAACGACGATTGAAACCAACTTCCTCAGTAGATCCACTACGCGAGTGGCCCTGCAAACCGGAATTACGCAATGATTCTCGTAATTGTCGCAGTTGCAGCTTATCGTCATGAAGGCTGGCACTGCTGCCATTGAGGTTAAAACCGTACTCTCCGCTTGCTCTGGGGTTCCTCTGTTCCTCTTCCTCATGTTGACGGTTCCGCTGAGCAAGCTCAGCTTTACCCTTGTGGAAAGCATTTATCACACGAGAGAAATGGTCAGACCTGTCAGTCTGGTATACATAACTGAACGAGGGGGCCCTGAGGTTGATCACGTATATCTTTCCATCACCTCGGCTGGTCACCTGAACTGGAGCCTTGATCTCAGAGATCTCAACCTCCAGAAGCGGCCAACAATGGATCGCTTGAAGCCGTTTTGCGTTTCCTTCTTGTGGCAGTTTGCGAGTGGCTACCAAGACCAAGTCATTGAGCAAGAAGAGATGTATGGGACGACTGGCTTTCCACGTGCCGATGTTGATCTCGTGCCAGCGGCCGCTTTCAGCCAAAACGTGTCTGCCTGGAATTGGAGGAATGTTCTTTTGGGCACCGTCCACGTGCTTGAAGAGAGACTGCAACTCTGTGGCCCACATTTTCTGCAACACCAACACAGACAGTCGGTCTTTTCTTTTATTTGGAACCGCGAGCTCCTGGTGTGAGTTTCCATTGTATGTTTGGGGAGCTTGAGACCGGTGTGATTCTTTTTCGATTGCAAGTCTCCGTTCAGCAGCTTCAGCAAACTCGGCCAATATCTGATAAAGCTCCTTTGTCAGGATACGGAGTGCTACCAATTCCTCCTGCGTGATCCGGAGGTCGTCGGTCAATTGCAAGATGTTCTTCTGGTTGGTGTTGATTCTGCTTTTGATATCGTTGTCTAAGGTTTTCTTCTGCTGCACCAACAGTTTGTGGAAATCGTCAATTACAGTGACGTCCTTGTCATGTAACTCTGTCTTAATAATATGTACAATGTCGTCTTCATTGGATCCCTGGCGGTTCATAGCGATACTCCGAATCAGGC
Organism: Candidozyma ruelliae; assembly: GCA_030582895.1. Lineage (NCBI taxonomy): Eukaryota > Fungi > Ascomycota > Pichiomycetes > Serinales > Metschnikowiaceae > Candidozyma > Candidozyma ruelliae. The sequence goes on along the minus strand of JAJMHE010000023.1, from coordinate 105,862 downwards.
CGACATCGGAATTGTTCGTTCCTATACGTTGCATGGCTTGTCCTGGTAATGGAGGCATATTAGAGGGATCGAATTGCGCTGCAGCAGACTGTTGAATGGACATTCTTCTGTTATGTCTTCGACTAGAAGCCGCTGTTTTGGGCACTTGGAGGGAATTGCCATATGGCGTTTGTTCCGAATCTGGAGCAACATTGAGATTCGCATATGGATTAGCTCCTTTAACTTTGGCAGGAGCTGCCGAGTGCCATGGCGCTCGGCTTTTTCTATTCTGTTTCGAATCCATACTGGTGGTAATAGTTAGTGGGATGTGTAGATAGTGTGGAGGTTGGCGGTCGTGTAAGGCACATGACCAGGTACGAAGTATGGAAGATATAAGGACTGGAGGCTATTTTGATTCTGGCGATTGTTTGCTTCCCATTGAAGATGAAACATTCTGGTGGCTTCGTTTTTTTCGAGTTTCGTCCTGATTTCGAATTTTGGGGTGCTCTTGTTCCTAACAATGTTTGTTAGCAGCCAGTATTCTGCGAAAAAACAGCGACTTTTACTGTAGACTATAGTTGACAACAACCCGATACTATCGAACTCAATAAATTTACTTTTTTGCAAAAGAATTTCTGCAATCAACCAGAAGGTCTTCGACCGTAACGAGTTTCAAATTTCTCTTTCTCTTGAATAACTTCCAAACCCAAAACTCAGTATCTCGTTCTGGCTGGTCTCCTGCATCAACCAGCACTCAAGTCAAACTTTCATCACAGCTACAACATCTATTTTATCAGCCTATTCATGTCGCTCACGAGTTTAGAGCTCAACTACCTAATTTGGCGGTACCTACAGGAGAGCGGGTTCGAGCTAGCTGCCTATGCCCTACAACAAAGCTCTCAGTGTCTCGAATACGAACATGAGAAGAACAAGTTGATAGACTCGATAGAACCTGGCTGCTTGGTCAATCTCGTGCAAAAAGGCATACTATACACTTTTGTCGAAGACGCAGCAGAGGGAAAGACTGAGCGCATATCGCTTGTGAATGCCATTTTGAAAGAGGAAAAAGATCGTGTTGATGGTGTGGAAAAGGATTCCCTGCGATTTACGCTAAAGGCTAACGAGCTGGAGAAGAATGGGTCCAACGATAAAGATGTCGATATGGACGCAGAGCCAGAAAAGGAATTAAGCAATGGAAAAAACGAAGAGGAGGCTGTCAAGGAGGAGAATGCAGAAGAAGAAGAGCCTGAAGTAATCGAGTTCACCACGAAACTTCTAAAACCCAGCACTGAATTCTCGAGCTCTTTGGCTGCTGAGTTCCACCCCACAACATCAGTGCTCACGTACGGCTGTGATGACTCGACCGCCAAGGTTTTGGCGCTAGAAAATGGCGTCGTTGCAGAGACCGTTACGCTAAATCACCCTCCACTTATCAGCGCCCAGGACGAGCTGCCCCAGCCTAACGAGATCACAACGATATCCTGGTCTCCTCTGGGTACTACGGTGCTCACAGCCGGCATCAACGGCGAAATCAGAGCATGGACACCAGACGGAAAATTGAAGAATATTGTGAATACGCCTGTGGGCCAAGCGAAAGCTGCTCCGCTTCATACAGTGGAATGGAGCCCTCGAGGCCACTTTGTTCTAACCATTGACACGATCGGAACCGTCAGGATCTGGGAAGGCAACAACCTCACACCTATCCAGGAGCTTCGAAGTCAAGACGTCACATGTCTCGAGGCATGTTGGGTCAGCGAGAACAAGTTTGCGTTGACCACGTCCAAAAATGCTATCAAAATAAACTCGGTTAACCCGCAGGCACCTTTTGGCCTGGCTGACTCTGTGGTGACCGTTGGAGTAGTTGCGGGACACCTTAATCCAATTACCAGTCTTACATTCAATCCCGTCTCCAAACTCCTTGCCTCGGCCTCAGACACTGACTATGCCATCAAAGTCTGGAACAGTCTGTCCTCCCGTGATGCGCTCGAGCTTAACGTTGCAAATGAGGATGAAGATACTGTCAACTACCACTCCGCACCCATAATCGGCCTCTACTGGCTCACGGGCCCTAATGATGTTCAAGGGAATGAGTTGCTTTCAGTTTCGATGGAGGGCGTGGTGAACGTGTGGGATGCGTTCACGGGCGACATAATAAAGAGCACTAATATCTTCAAGAGCCCCGACAGCTACTGCTTTGGTGAAGAGACTGCCATTGATACAAATAACCCGTTAATTTTTGCCAGCACGTTATCCCACGATGCCAGATTTTTGGCTGTTGGAGACGACACGGGAAACGTCACAGTGTGGGACGTCTCCATGAAGCGCTACAGAGGAACCTCAACATGCTTGAGGTGTCTAGGGTTGTTTGAGTTCAAAGAGGAGGGGGACTTGAAGGATGTGGGAATCTGCGACCTAGCGTGGGACAGCAAAGACGAGCTCCTCACTGTGTGCTACAAGGGCTCCGAGAGCGCTGTGCTCCAGTGGCATGGGTATGAATGATCAGATAGGCTTACCTGTATTATTATGTATTTATAGCGGCGGAAAATCACGAGAACTTGCTCATTTTGTAGCCTCCGAGACCAACGAAGACACGGTTTCAGTGGCCTTGCTGATAGCGTTCCTCTTGAGCGCTGGGTTGGTGCTTGGGAAGAACAAGTCGAGATAGCAGGTCAACAAGGAGATAAGCGAGAAAGCCACTCTCAACAAGGGAGGTTGCGAGCCAGCCTGGGCGTTTTCCTCCGGCTTGTTGATGGGCTCGGACAAGTAGGACTGTAGAGCCAAGAACACAGCAGACCACGACATGATTTTGTTTCTCATGAACATAGCAGCCATGGGAAGGGTCTGAGAGATCATGCTTCCAGCCTCAGCCCTGGGCTTAGCGGCAAAGTGGTGGTATCTGAATGTTAGTAGTAATTGGTGAATTCTGAGATTGAGATGCATACGGAACTACCAAGTCTTCTCTCTTGCGGGACATGGTGTGGTGAGTAGGTCGTTGAGAATTACTTGCAATTAATCGTCGTCGCGAAAGTGCATAGAAGGATAAGCGCCCAAGACTTGTCCTAGGCTCAGTATATGGCAGGCGAAATGATTGTCAGTTTTTTTTCTTCTTTGAAAAATCTCTTTGACTATAGTGTTGTTCTTGCTTCGAATACAAGTCGGCAATCAAAAGCGTTCAAATGTTGAAGCTGATTAAGTAAAGGCTTGATAGGTGAGTTTTGCAGCCAATGACTGAGCTTTACTCAAGCTAGACCAACTCCCTTCCACATCAAGAATCTTGCTACAGATTCGACTTTGTTAGGAGGTCCCTTTGACGAAAGTGAATGGCAACAATGACAAGTGTCATGTCGGTGATATACTCACACACTGCGTGTGAACCCTCTAATTCCTCCAACTTGGCTCGTATTTTCACCGCTTTCTTGCCCAAGTCCCTGACAATTGCTGTTTCTCTGTGGTCTAGATCACTGTCAAGACGTAGAAGTGTAAGGAAAATCCACTTCCCGAGCTCCTCAGGCAGGCTTGCCAGAAGCCACTTAGTATAATACACTATGAGCTTGATGATGGTGGTGTGCTCGAGAAAGTCCAAAAACTGTGGATCGGGCTGCTCCGAAAACACCTTCTTTCTCCATAGAGCAGCCGATTCTGGAACTTGGAAAGTCTTTTCTTCAGCATCTTCATTCTCCTCCTGCTCCAATCTCTCATCTCGCGCCTGTTTCTGGGCCTTGAACGTGTCCATGATCTTGTCTATAGTCTCTTGGGGAACAATCATCATCAGCTGAGCGCTTTCCTCTTTTTCTTCCTTTTCTGTTCTCTCCACAAAGTGAAAGCTCTTATCTGCTTCAGCCTCTCTTCTCACAGACCTCAAGTACTCGTACACCTCGTCATTCTCACTGGAATTGCCTATTGGAAACGCGCTATGCTGGCCAAATTCCTCATCAAGAGGACCTTGTGTGTACGACTTTTCCTCGACCTTTTGTCGTTTTCGATCCAGTGTCATAGCTACATATTGCACCTACCTCCATACTAAGCCAAAATAGCAGGCCGTACACGTGACCAAATCGAAATATTTACAATATCCGTCGTCAATTGTTCAATTTTCTATGTATATTCGTTGGTGCTGGTTACTTCAGCGGCAGATGCGTTGTTGGGAATATCGCAGTTGGTCGCAGGGGCCTTGGCACCGTTTTCGAGCTTCCTTTTCTTTCTAGCAATCACTGGCCCCCTGGTCAATTTCTTTAAGAACTTCTCGTCAAACTTCGAATGGCACGTGGGACAAGACCCCAGATCGGGGACTTTGCTCATGATACAGAGACACACCGAGCAGACAAAGCCAATGTCCACAGGCTTGCCTGAGATGAAGCAACTGGCCTTGTAGTTGACATTCGAATTTGTCGGTAGAATAACAATGGATCGAAGAGAAGGCTCGAGAAAGTATGCGGTCGAAAGCATCTGCATCAAGCCCTGCGGTTCTTTGATATGTAGGTAGACGCCGTTTGTGGCATCTGCTGCTTGCTGTAGATAAGGGGCCTGGTTCCCGCCAAGTTTGGCAACGTCCAATGGCACTTTCATTTTTTGGGCCGCAAAAATGCAGTTCATGATGGCAATATAGTTCGATTCGTAGGTATCGTTCGGTGTGACGATAAGTACTCTGGCATGCATTGAGGTCAATGTGTTGGTGGAAGCATTGCTGCCTCCCAGGGAGCCCATAGTGGATGCAGTTGAGTTGATTGCAGATGCAGTTGTGGTGGAAATGGACTGGTCCACATGCAATAGTCTGTTTGTGTAGGTGAGAGCTCTCAGTAGTGCTCCAGCTACAGTAGATATTTTGTTTTCCTTTTCTGAAAGCGTTTGCGACAAGTTTTCTAGCGATTTGTTGAGTTTTTGCATGACAATCTCGTCAACGAGTCTGAAGTTTCGGTACATGCCCTTGTTCACTAATGTAGGCTTATCGTTGGTAACCTGGTCATCTAGCAGGGTCTCCACACTGGGGTGCAAGATCTCAGATCCGAGCGGCAGCGACAAGATGAATGCAACCTGGTTTCTGTTATTGAGCGAGAGATGGGCGTTCATGAAAACCAATAGCGTTTTGACGGTTTCCTGGATTGTTACTTGGTTTCGAAGCGCAAACCAACTTCTCGGCGTGAGCTCGAAAATCACAGTTAAAAGCGACGGATTGTCATTGAGCTCCTCAGGTGCCGGGAGATCTGTGAATATGGTATCGGCGATTTTGTCCATAATCTGTTGAAGCTAACACTAGAATATAGAGAAATTCAGAATCTATGATGGTGAGGCCATGAGTTACACCCGTACACCCATACATAAGGTTGCAGCCATGAGGCAAGCGTACAATACGAACACTATTTCACCCAAATATATTCCTATGAACTCCTGAACTTCCCCTTTTACCTCTATTCTTATGTGTAGGTTTATTCCTCTCCGATATCCTCGTTCCAGTCGTCTGGACGCTCCACCTTGAAGCGGTTCATCAACTCTTTGCATTTGGCATCGTTCAAGTTCACAACTTCGATGCCCTTGGAGCGAAGCAACTCCTCCGCGCCCATGAAAGTTTCGTTTTCACCAATGACAACTCTCTTGATGCCATACAAAATACAAGCGCCGGAGCACATGTTGCAAGGTGACAATGTGGTGTACATGGTGCAGTTCTTGTAGACAGAGCCCTTCAAGCGTCCAGCATTCTCCAAAGTGTCGATTTCACCGTGCAAAGTTGCAGAATTCTTCTGGAATCTCTGGTTGCGTCCACGACCCAAGACAGTGCCGTCTTCGTGAATGAGAGCACCTCCGATGGGAATTCCGCCCTGTTCGTAGCCTGATGTTAGCACTTCACGAGATATTAAGAGATTTGAAGTGACATACCCTTTTGAGCTTCTTCGTAAGCAATTTTCATTCCCAAAGCATCGTCAAAAGCCATTTTGATTGTTGGTGTAGTTGAAGAGTGAGATGATGAACTTTCTCAAAATCGAATGCGGAATGCAGTCTTTGCAGATGAGCCGTTGAAGCGAGTAATCAACGGAATTAAGAAGGATTGATGATTCCCCGAAATTGGTGGACGGAAAGGGACATTATATATCCGGTGCCAAGATGCCCCTGATTTATTAGGCTTTCGGGAAACCCCGAGTGGTAGCGAATCGAGTAGGTACATTCGGGCGAAGTCACCTGACGATAGTCACCGGACATTAGGTGCATCTCTAAGCGGAATTACCGTTAGAGAATCTGGGACGCATATTGATCGATCTGATCGCAGGGAATTTAAATGAATCTCTTCGATTTAAAGCAGCCTTCGAACCTAGGAGTTGAACCTCTTGATATTCACCTATCACCGGTAAATTAGGATGGTTCCGCTTCTCTCTAAAACTGCAATCATGGGCTGAGCTTTCTGCACAACTGCTAATCCTGTAACGGCGTCGTATCGAGGAACATTAAGGGTCCTTTTTTTGTCCCCAGAATTCGAAGTTTGTTCGTAGGCCACAGTAAGCCTAGAATTGACTTTCGTTGTTCCAAATGTGCTATCTCTGTATAAAACCAGTGCAGATGCCTTGATATTCTGTAAGTCCCATACTATAATGCGGCTATCGCTTGTAGCCAGTACAAAGTAGCCGTCATTGTTGGGGTGAATCCCGCTTTTCTGAAGGAACTCAAGAGAAGTTGGACTATCATCCTTGGCTTGGTCAAGATCAAAAGCAAATTCTGCAAAGAGTTCTTCAAAACTCACGTCCTTTTGCAGCCTAATCTCCTGCAACGCATACTTCTTGATCTGTGGGTTTACGGTGTTTGCAGTGTAGATTTCTCTGCATTCGAAAGTTGGAATCTCCCACACCGTGATATCAGGCTCCATCAGGCCCCCTATCATGGCAAAGTATAAGTTGTTGGTAGACTTCTCAGAGAACCGAGAACTAGCAGGAAGCATTATAAGCTTTTTGATCCCCGCTTTCTGGGAAGTTAAGCTGTCAATGGTGACCTTCCAGGTTCTAACAAGTACGTGAAAACGAAGATCCCAAAGGCACAAAACACCGTCATGAGTGCCTATGAGGGCCCAGGCACTGTTTCTTGAGAACAAGAACGAGGATGGAACACCATGAATCAAGGGATTCTGAACTTCAAAGGCCACTTCCAGGGTAATTATATCAATAGCCACAACCTTGCACTCGCTAGTAACAGCAACGCAAAGATATCTATCGTTTGTCTCTGCGAAGTGGACACTAGTGGCAAACCCCTCCTTCAATGAAAGACCACGCACCTTGTAGAGCTTTGAGAACTTGACAATCTTTCTGTTTTTGTTTCTCGCTACCAACACTCTGTACAAAGTAATCTGCCCATTTATGGTTGCAACAGCAAAGACGAATCGATGTGGAAGGAAAACAATGTCAGTGATGGAGCTCTTGAGATCAAGAACAAGACTAGGGCTCTTAGACATCACATTCTTCTCTAGTTTGGAGATATCCCATACTTTGAGTTTGCCTTCTTCTGAGCCTGTAACGAAGAACTCCGAAGTAGGACAAACGACGATTTTGTTGATGATCTCCTGTGAGCTAGGGTCGCTCTTTGCATTAATCAGGGTCACCAAAACACCCTGCAAGTTGATTTCGGTAAGATTTTGGGGTGTGTCACCACTGCTCTTAATTACTGACCCAAATTCAGGAAAGTCATCAAGTGATGGACAGAATGTGAGGTTTTGAAGATAGTCAACAATATGAGAATTTGCATCGTTGTAGTTGTGTCTCATGGTTGCAGAAATGAGGCTGGAAGAGTTGGCGCCAAATACTTTGTGGATCAGGTTCGTTTCCTTAGTACCCCCGTGGGTGTGATGATGATGACGAGACTTATGCGAACATACGTCACCTCCATGACTAATTTCTAGCTCTCCCAATACATTTGCCGCCACTGTTTGCGAGGAGGCCTTGGCTTTCTGATTTGTGGAAAAGATAAGACCCTTACCCTCATTCATCGATCGAATAGAGCCTCCATCTTTTGCCTGGGAATTTGTTCCAGACTCAATGAGTTTTGCTGCGCCATCAATGGGTTCTGCTTTGTAGCAGATGTCGAAGAATACGTTGATCGGTGGGACGTTGACTTTAGAAGCCATTTTGTACTCCTGGTGGCTATTACCTAATGAGTGTAGCTTGGACCTGTTGTAGCTCATGAAGTGCTCCTTCAAGGCAAACACCTTCCAGAGATCTTTGTCTTCCATCTCAACGGACTTCAATTTCAAGATCCATTGCTTATCCTCCGATGATAAGGCAATATCAGTAGGCCTCTTGCTGTCCTCCACTAGCTCGCCGTTTGTATGAGGAATATAAACGGACCTTTCCATATCTTTCGTGTACGAAACCAACTTTCTTCTTCCGTTCTTCTGATGCACTGCTGAGAATTTGCTTTGCTTCCAAAATAGTGACTTATTCGTTGCATTGGCAGACCAGGTAAGCGCAGTCTCGTAGACTTGCTTCAGGAGTGGTTTGGTCACACAAGGATATAGCGTCTTCCAGTTGAGCACTGAGATATCATATGAGAGATATTTTTTGATAATCGGATAAAGAAAACAGAATCTGTCAGCATTCAGTAGGTTGTCACTCACGACAAGAATGAGGTAAAGCACGGACTGTCTTATCCACTCGTTGGGCTGGAGTAGGAGATTAATGCAATTAGTGAGAATCTCTTTGTAGATTGATAAGGCACTGAATTCAGAGGCCGGATTGATCAACTTTTCACTGATGAAGTGATGGAAGATCTCAAGGATCTTCAAGACCACAAAGTGCTCATGGTCGCCCAAAGTCTGTAGGAGAAGAGGAAGCAAATATTGCTCAAATGCCAAGGCACCGATAAAGGGGCCAATTTTGATGATGGACGAGAGAAACGCAAGTCTGAGCTGATAGCTTGGGTCGTTGAGGTAAGTGATAAGATGGGGAAGGATGAGGTCGTTTGTCTTATCTGCCCCAAAGTACTCGCAAAGGGGCAAGATTTCATTGACTAATGCAATACGGACTGCAACATCTGTGTCTGTGAGGAGAGCCTCCGTGAGATCCTTGAAGTCCATGATGGACCGCATTTTCGGTGTGTCATGCTGAGAATTTAATACTTCAGAGCTTCCATTCTCTGCTGGGAATGGCGACGAATTTTCCTGATACTGTCGAGAATCTAAAATGAGCCTTTCAGAGGCTGTTGCCAAATAAGGAAGACAAGCAGCCAACGTCATCCGCAAGTATCTTGCCTCTTCCTTGAGAGGAGAGCTCAAGTATGCTATGCTTTTGAAAAGAGGCGCAAGATACTCGGTAAAGAGCTGGGCGTTGATTGCATTGGACGTGGAGCAAGTTTCGAGCAAGTTGGTCACAGCCAACAAGGCCATGCATGGGACACGTGTAGATAGCTGGGAGGAAGGGGGGAAGTTGTTGCCATCGTTCATAGTCGAGGTCACTTGGGAATAGCCAGTATCCTCCAAGTAGTCGCTTATGATGCTGCACAAGTAGGGAAGAGACCTATCGAGTTTTGCGTCGTCGCTGATTCTCTCAGAGAGAGCTAGAATTATCTCGCAGGCCTTGATTTTGTTTCTAGGCTGTTTGAGAGTGCTCACGAGCGAAAACACTGTGCTTAGTATTATGAGAGCTCCATCTTGCAGCTCATGCCTTTGGTTTGGAATCTTCCTCACTGTGTAGTCCTTAGGCATTCCAGGTAGACTCAATCGAAATAGAGGACCGCTGGAGCGAAGGGAAGGGTCCTCTGTATCATACAAAAATTCTAGGGCCGTGGTAATCTCCTCAAAAGAACTGTAAATCCTCTCCAACTTAAGATCGCTGGGAGAGAGGAACTCGCTGTTTTCTGGGAGCACAAAAAGGTCAGGGTTGTTCAAGTCCCACATGAGCTTGTATAAATAGTCGTAGAAAAACTCGGGAAAGATGGTATCTCGGTACTCATGTAATAAGGCCTGGGCCAGGGAACGCTTGGCTGGATCAATGTCTATCAAAGTTTTGACCAACTGGCGGATGTTTGCATCGGGGATTCCCGAGATGTTCGGGCTCAACTCGCCCTTTTTATACTTGTACAAGTCGGAGAGGGTGAATGTAGGTTCGCCATCGTTGAATAACTCCGCAATGACACAACCAGCAGAAAACAAGTCCATTGAAGGTGAAAGCTCGTTCTTTCCCTTGGGAGCGTTGTCTTTCAGGTAGAAGCGCTCCGGAGCCAAGTAGCATGTTCGTCTGTTGGAGCTGTCGAAGTAAAAAACGAACTCACTGGGATTGTCCACAGGTAAGTAGACAGGTTTCGTGTGTTGTGCAAAATCAGCAAGAACGAGCCAGTTGGACGAGGACACTAGTAGGTTTTCCGTCTTGATGTCTCCATGGCAGATGTGGAGGTCGTCGTGGAGCAATTGCAACGTCTGCAAGAGCTGGAAAGAGATCCACTTCTTTTCCGAGTTGGTCAAAAACGGCCGTAGCGAGAGCCTGTCATAAAGGTTGGACTTCACGAGCTGTCTGACCATGTATCCTGCCAGATCAGTCTCTATAAGTTTGAGCCAGGGGAGCACATTGGGATAGGACGATAGAAGCTGGGCTTCCTTTCCGAGTAGCTCTGCAGTATCTTGTAGCTTTATTCCCACAGCAGGAGGTTTTATAAACACTTTGAGCACAACTAGCGTCAGTGTGGCAGTATCGTACGCTCTGATGGTCTTCAAAAAACGGCTATCATTTATCACATCTAGAAATACGAATCCGGGCAAGACATCCACATACGCTCTGAGCGCCACTGTGTGTGCCTGCGGGGTCAATGACGACAAACTGACGCCCATGGTGAATGTCAAATAGTGAGTATTTAGTCGAGTCCTACATAGCTATGTGTTGATGATAGACTGCACAGGAGGTTGCAGCCGGTGGTAGGGAAAGTCATACGGGCTGAACCTTGCAGCCAGGTCTGGAGTTCACGAAAATGAATAAATGATGGTGGTGGAGGCCAGTTTCGAGATTTAACCAGTTTTGGGTTATCGCCAATTTCCGGATTCCGCTGGCATCGACTAGCGCCTCTGATGCGAGTCCATCTCGTCGTCAGAGCCTAGTTCAAACGAGTCAAAACGGCGCAAGCCAAGAGTTTCTTCATAGTCGCCTCTGTTCATCTGCATCGAACGACGCATCGAAGAGAATCCACCCACTCCGTTGTCCATGGGCCCGATATCCTTGCCAGTGTGCACACCAAAGAGCTCTCTGTTCATGCCCTCGTTCTCCTTGCGCGAGATGTTGAGAAGGTAGACGCCTGTGAAGATGATCAAAAAGCCAATCAAGAGAGAAATGACGTTGACGGCGGAGGTCGTGTTGAAGCCCTTGAACAAGATGAAGGAGGCCACAAGCGTGCACGTGGTGAAGGTGACGTAGTAGAGCGGATTGACGATGGACGTGTCGAACTGGTCAAGGGCCTTGTTGAAGTAGTTCATCTGCGTGATAATGCACAACGCCACCACCGCTATGAACACATAGGTCGAGGCGTGTGTGAATTGGTTGTTTCCCGCAAAAGTCAACTTGAGCGCAATGCCAAACGCCTTGATGGACATGACAGAGATCGAGCCCACACTGGAGCAAATGGAGATGTAGATCATGGGGTTGGTGTGGCCGTACTTGGGCACGATCTTGTAGATGGTGAACAAGGAGTACACGGTGACCACGAACGAGTAGAACAAGAAGCCCGGCAGCGTGGCGTAGTTCAAGATTTCATCGACAGTTTCGATTTCCTTGTCTGGTGGGGCATGCAACACGATAATCACCGAGCCCATGAGACAAATGGCACACCCCATTCTGCCCAAAACACCCAACTCTTCCTTCAAGAAGAACGCCGCCAACACAGCGCCAATGATTACGGAAAGAGCACCCAACGGGGTGACCAAAATGGCAGGAGCAAACGTGTAGGCGGCAAAATTGGCCACTTCGCCCACGGCCATAGTTAGAATACCCGCCCACCAGATGGGATTTTGCAAGTACTGGTGACTCTGGGAGTTGTCGCTTCCCGATTTGGACGCAGTGTCCATGAGTCCCTTTTTCGTGATAATGAAGGACGTGCCGATCGCCAAAGACGACGACATGGCTAGCGCAAGCCCTATGTACTTATCGTCAACCATGATGGAGTAGGAGGAGATCGAGTATTATGTGTGCGCGTTGAAACAAATAGCACTGCCTACCATAAACGGGAATGTGGTGCACAAGCTGTTTTGTGGCGCTTTTAGGATTTGATTCTTTTTTTAAAAAAAATCGAGAGAGGCCGTTTGAAGAACTGAGTCTTGTGCTGAAGCGACACGTTGAGGGGGCTTGGATTTTTCACGATGCCTGGCCGCTAATCGTGGTACAGGCTTGGACCGTGCCCGTGTTTAGCAACAGTAGTGAAGGTTGCAAAATTGAAGAGGTCTAAAGGTCATTTTCTTATTTTTTGATTGATGCTTTCTTAAAATTTGATAAGAACCGCTGAAGGCGCAAAAGATGATTTTATACATGTCTGCTTTTCGTTTGTGGTACCTCTTATCAATCTTCTGCTCCTTGAACTGGAATGGCTGCAAATGGGTTGCCAGATCCCAGTCGATTGGATTTCTCAATCTAGATACCAATGTTAATCTTACTCTTTTTTTTCGAGAACGGTTCTTAGATTTTGCCAAATATGACGTGGTCAGAACTTTTCGTCGACACTTCCTCTTCACGGGATTGTGCACCCCTGCTTCCAGTATCTGGCCGACCTCCGACGAAAATGGTTGAATTAGTGAATATGGACTAGGAATAGCTGATATCCCAATCAGAAAGAGTCTCCGAATATCGTTATGGACAGGGAACTGTTAAAGGCTTGATTTGGCGTGGTGTGACTACTGGAATCAATTGAGCATATAAGGGGCTTTAACACACTGGCATGTCCCAACTCAAGAAAAATCCACGTCCATTTGAATCTCTTATCATTTGATTCCTCAACCTTGGAGCCACGTAAATTCGTCTCACATGTATTTAAGACTAGCACATGTCTATTGATGAGTTATGATGCAGATCAGATCACCGGGCCCAACAATTCAAAAACTATGACCTATCATGCTACGTGAAGACCGCTTTGGGTCGGCAAACAGAGGGCAATTTTTGGTATCTTGATCAGAGACAGTTAGAGAATTGCTGTGCCGTGGCTGGTGTATGCTAAGAGTCGAGCTCTGGTCGATAAAACCTCTAAACCAATGAGCTGGAGTAGAATAATGATACGAGCATTCATTCTGTTTTCTCTCTATCCACAAAACATGAAAAGAAAAAAATAAAAATAAAATGAATTGTAGCCAATATTTAGTTGACTACATTCTCGACCATTCAGTCTAGCTAAGGCGAGTACCTTCTGCCAATCTATCATGATAGCTACTGTGCCATTGACGTCGAGTTGATGAAGAGCTTGTCGGGAAGTGAATGTGAATGGCTAAAGTGGGGAAGTTTCATTTGTTCATCGGAATCCTACACTAATCCCCATCTTCAGAGACTTGAAACAGCAGTATCACTAGGTAGCGCCTGCTTCAGCGGTCACAGAATAAGCGCTTATAAAAACTCCTTTAAAAAATACCTCAGAATGCCTTTGAAAGCTCTGCAGATCTCCATCACGCAGCAATTAGGTTTTCAATCCGGGGAACTCAAGACCAAGCTTTTACGATAAGAAGTGCGCCCTAAAGTGCTGTTGAAGAGAGGTGGACAACGATGCGCTGAAAATGTAAAAGCATATCCGGCTTTCTTCGGAGCAATTGTCGAGGCGGCTTCAACGTCTAAAAGATAACCGGCTGACAGCTATTATTGGGAGTTGATGAGAGTGCATGGGTAGCTGAGCCTTGGGTGCAAAGCGAACGGATAACAAATAAGCTTTAAGGTTGGGAAAGCTCTAGTGGAGAAGAGATAGCATTAGTGTGAAAAATAGTATTGGCCTTCACAAAGCGAGAGGAGAAATAGCGGTTTCGGGTAGTGGGGTCCAGGGAGATAATGCAGCCATTGGATAGTGCAACAATGGTTGCCGAGACCCGAGGTAGGAAGTAGATCACGAACGAGGTGGTGAGCCGTGAGCCATGGGCCATTTGAGCCGTTTGAGCCATTTGAGCCATTTGAGCCATTTATTCGGATACTCAGAAATCTCGATCTGGGTTTTTGACGCTTCGAGTGCTCCCTTTCCATGACCTCGAGCTAGAGTCACACCTCCGGACACTCCGACGCCCAAAGAGATGATCCTTTTGCAATATATCGGAATGTTAACTGTTACTCAATTTTGTAAATGTGAGCACCCAAGAGCATATTTAGACTCCGTCAGATGAACTCCGAGAAGAGCCTGCCCTTATCAGGTACGATAACGGTGAGACCAGGACCCTTCCTGCAACCCAGGATCCACATCTCAAAAGATAATCAAAATTTCTAAATCTTCTTTACCCATTCTTTTCATACCAACTCCACCTTCTCCAAAACTTCTCTTCTCCCTCTTCTCTCCGTTTTGTCCTCCATCGCAATAACGAATCCGCATTGGGCTCCGAATCGGGGGCTGCCTAAGCGCCCAGCAGATGGCGCCACACGAGATATTCCGAGGCTGCTCCGATCAGCCTAAACACAAAAACGGCAAAAAAATAGAACAAATGGCAAAATCCAATATTCTTGGACCTTTTGCTCCCACCTTTCTACCCCAGATTCCCGACCCTTGTTCCCCATTTTGCAGCCACAATGACCTATGATGGTCCACATGCACGGCCTGCACACACTGCCCCCAATGACACAAAGCCTGCATCCCCTACCCAGCCAGCCCCCATGAATCTGGCTCGAGAAGTGTTTTTTTGAAAATCTGATTTCATAAAAACTTTCAGAGTGGCATTTCGGTTACATCTGCTTTTTTTAAAATCCAAAAACCTCCGGTTTTCCGGTTTTTAGGCACCTCCTCCCAGCTCCAACGCTCGACTCCCCTCAAGTGCATACTGTGTCGCGCGTGTGCTCCTTATCGTGAACCCCACCGTTAACATAGCAAATCTCAATACACATCTTCTTTATAAAAACACACCGGTGGCGTCTGGAAACACACACACAAACGAGAAAAAACCACGAAATCTGCGCTTATTTCCGCACCTCTCTCGGTCTAAACTCCGCAACCCACCGTTCTAGCATCTCCTGCTCCTTAACTTCCTTATCACCATGGACCTGAACGCTCTCCTGGTGCTGGCCAAAGACTCCAAAGAAGAGCTCTCCTTGGGCAAGCTTTTGGACCCCCACTCGTCCATCTATAACGCCTTGACCAATCCGGAACTCGATTTCAGAATGTCCCCGAAACTGGCTGCAGAGACCTACTTGCCTGGGCCTTTGGACATGGCAGACAGTCTTCTGCAGTGGCAAAGCGTGCACCTTCCGTCGAACTCGAAGAACCTCTCCTTTTCTGTTTTGAACAGAGGCAGCGGCGTCAACTCTCCTTTCTCCGTTCAGCGTCCCACGCTGGCGTCTCCAGCCTCGGTCCACCGTCCGGCGCTGGCTTCGATATTGAGCAACACCTCCGAGGAGGAAGAATCGATGGTTTTGGTGCCTTCTCCTGGCAAGGGATCGGCTGTCATGGTTTTCGAAACGGACGAGGAATCGGACGAAGAAGACCCCCGGTTTCCAGACTACAACAGGAGACACAACTCGTGCCCCATGGCCGCTTTTGGAAACGCCAGTCTGGCTTCTACAGGGGACGAAACCCACCCTAAGCGTGGCAGCCTTCCCCTGCACCTGTCTCTGTCGTTCATCATGCCCAAGATCTCGTTGTCTGACACGCAGCAGAAGCACCGTCTTACCATTTTGACCTCCTCCGAAAAGAGCACCAGGGCCCAGTCTGCGCTGCTTATTGGCTCCCTTAAGAAAGGCTTCAAAGCCCACTTGCTGCGCTTGCAGATCACCCATTTGGTGCTTTCTGCTGCCCCGCTGAAGCTCGACATGTCCATTCTCAAGTCGTCAGACTTGGTTTTTGTAGTCAATGATGGCGCCACAGTGCTTTCTGAGGTCCTCTCCTCTACAGTTCAAACCCTCAAGGACGGAGACCTCCCCCCTCTTACTGTCATCAACGTTATCACGACAAACTACTTCACGAGCTTGGCAGACATCATCAGCGCCTGGAGACCCTACCAGATCTGGAAGGCGCCATCCTTGACCAACAGGGCCTTCCTTCTGCGAATGCGGGCCTTCGTTGACGATGCGCTATTTGACTCCTCTGGCGGCCGGTACGCTGAGGAGTTGGAGGCTAAAAAACGCAAGTTCCACAACGGAAGGTCTCCCACAATCGACCCCGAAGCGTCAGATTCTGACGCCATGAATGCGTCCAACTCGATGTACGATAGCTTGGTGCGCCCCAGCAGGCCCGACTACAAGGTAATTGAGAGGCTGATTCGCTCAGAATTGCAGATGTCTCACAGCTTCAGCGACACAGATCCATTGAGGCTTTCTTCAGACACAAACGCATACATCCAGCTTTTCCGCTTGATCAAAGTGCTCTTGGGCTTTCTGGCAGAGCTGTCATCTGACCGCGAGTTGCAAATACAGAGAAAGGCCAAAATTGATAGCTTGCTTTCCTGGGTGAGCTCGTTGGTGCCCTCGAGAAATATTTGGCTCATTTGCAGCTTCTCCATGGGGCTCGGTGTGGGTATCACCGTTGCTAGCGGTGCTGCAACAGTTTTTGCCGTTCAATTCTACGACACGGCCAGAAAATTCTCCACCATTGCTTGTGACAAGTTCACCACTATGCTTGCCTCCCACCCAGCGCCAGAGAAGGTCATCAACGATGTGGGCTCAAGATCCTTGGACCAGTTGGTCAGCTTGGGTGACAGCGTCAACAATCAAATCGTGAGCTGGTCTCACAAGGTTGTCGATGCGGTCCTGAGAATCACTGATATCAGCATCATTGACGACTTGTTGGCTTGGCTCAATTCGCATATTCAGAACATCAAATCGCTCAGCTCGCTCGCCATGGCGGCTGCGCACAATGGATTGGAAAAGACCATGAGACTCCTCTACAGTATCACCAACATCACAGTCTAGGTTTGTGGCCTGCTACATCTGTCGGTCTAATATTGGCGTCTATAGGTTAATGGGTTTGGTTCATTATATACAAGCGAGAGGAGCTAGCTTACCATGAAGCTCACGTTTTTGTAGAAATCGAGCATGGGGTTTCCGCCTCTTTTGGTGGTGGTGGCCTCCACATCTGCCCACTGCAGCAAGAAGTCCTTATGCAGCTCGACTCTAGCCAATTTGCCGGTAACTTGTTTGTACATATCGCTAGCAAGAGCAAAGTCAGTAGGAAACATAATGTCGAAATATCCTTGATGACACATGTAGGTTGATACATCCACCATTCTGTCTCTGATGACAGTTTGAACAACGGGAGCATTGTAGTAACCTGGCATTGTGTTCGGCAAATAATTAAAGTCTGAGCTTATGAGTGTGTGATTGGGGAACCTATGCTTCAAAATCTGAAAAAACTGCAAAAGTCTGGTAGGGATAAACTCTCCTGGAGTGAGGTTGTCTTTAAACGGAAGAAGTTTATCTTTGAGAGCCAATTTTGTTGTTGAGTGAAACAAAGGATGAATAGCATCTGTATTGGCCAATGGCAGAAGAGACTTCATCAGAAGGTACTTGCCCATCAAGCTTTTGGTTTGAGGCAAAATTGGAAACAGTCCATTCTCCCTCAAGTTCAAGTAGGCCTCCGTGTAGTGGCTCAATTGAGGAGTGAAGAATTCGTAAAAGTCGCCCGATTCGTCAACCACGACATAGCCCTGATGTGGTTCACCAGTAGTCACATCATAGCGAACAATATCATGAGCAAAATTGTCGAAAACCTCCAAAGCTATGAAAAAGCATGGATCGTGAATGACCTTCTCCCACTTGAAGATGGACTTGTTGATGATCTGAACCTTTTGCTGGTCAAGTCCCTGAGAAACCAATTTCTGACCAAGCGCCTGGTGGTATTGCTTGTGAGCCAATTGGTCCGAGATTTCGATGATCTTGTATTGCGTCCTCATATAAATATCGGGCTCATTCTGTTTGATGTAGTTCAAGATGTTACACATAAGCGTACCATTACCTCCGCCCATCTCGTAGATTATGAGGTCGTCGTAAGGGTAGTGGCCATTGAGCTTATAGTTCACCACTATGAAACGAGCCAATGCCTCGCCATAGTATGGCGAGAAAAGCTCAGTGGGAGTATGCCATAACTGTTGAGATTTTTTGGTGTTTGAGAAACCACCAGTAGCTACCAAATCCTGGCGATGAATGGTTTGAGCAGCTTTTGCGAATTTTGAATTAGGTGATGCTCGAGGCATGTCCTTGGACGATATCACAGCGGTACTTTTTTTCTTCGGAGTTGGTTGTGTATCAGTTTCCACCCTTTCGTTCTTCACTTTGTTCACATTCGGATTTAGGTTGTCATACTTCGAATATGCCTGCTTCCAGGCCTCCATGAATGCGTCAACGTCCTCGATGTCGTTGTAGTTGAAGGGTTTGTCCTTGTGGAAAATTTCCACCTCCTGAGAAAAGTACCCATAGTGTGGATTGTAAAGAGAATCTTCGATGAAATCCGATGCAAGCATTTTAGCCCTCTTCGGCCGTGTCTTGATTCTGCCCATTTTGGCGGCATTTGTAAGGGGGTATCGGTTGAAGACGTCCTGTGGACTATGATGCTGGAATGGGTAGTTGGTAGCGTTTTTATAAATATACTCCAAAAGATTGAATGAAGCTTTGCCGTCCTCGTTCTTTTGTAGAGGATGAGGAGTGCCCATTGAAGCGGATTTCTGGTTTTTCGTGGGCGCTTCAGCGCTTACTTTGAATGCAAATGTATCAGGTCTGATAGAGTACTCATGGTGTTTCCCACTGTCTTCCTCTTTGAATGGGCCTTTTTTGGCATTTTGAAATAGCAGTCGTCTGCTGACTTTGCTTATTGTATTTATTGAATTTGAGACCTTCATACCATGGAGAATGCTGGGAGGTAATGTGGTTTTGATTATATGTGGGGGTCGAAAACCTCGATACTTCGCGATGTCGCAGACCCTAGATGAGAAACTCAAGATCAAAGATAAATGAACAAAATAAGAAAATGAGAGGCTTTTTGAATTGAAAGAGAAGAAATGGAAAGGATATTTGGAGATTAGTATGAGATAGCCAGATTTGGCTCAGAAAGATGTGAAAGCTAATTTACAGCGGGGCAGTACCCGAGCTCTAGTGTATTGAAACTGAACTATAATGCCACTGTAATGTCTAGTCGTATGTTGGCCCTCCGAATCCGGGAAAAGCTCAGGATATACAGAAATTTACTTGAAGGAATTATGAAGATGGTAAAGTTAGAGCTTTTCAGTAAAACTAGGCAGCTTCAACCTTCATAGTCCAACGAGGCCACCAGCGGGTCCTTCATCTTCAATAAGCAATTTTTCTGATCTGTCTCTCTCCTGGTGATCCCTATCATGGCTTGTCCAGCTGAGAGTCTGTGCCCATTCTCTCTTGATGAGAGGGCCTGAATTCAGCCTAGTTGACTTGGGTGTATCGAATGACTTATGCCTTAGAAGTCTTCATTGAGCCTTCAAGATAATTACACCAGTTATAATCTATCACCCCTTATCAACAAACTCATGTTTCCTTCTCAAATATCGTCTTCTCCTTTCCGTCAAACTCCTCCATGCACTCTATGATGGTCTTGATGTTGTCAATGGCACTGCTCACAGCAACTCTGATGACACGATCACTGATTCCAGCAAACTTGCAAGTAAGCAAGTTGCTCTGGACTGAGTAGTCCACGGTGATCTCGTTCTTCTTCAAGATGGGATCCACAGACATCGTTCTCTGTGCTATTTGTGCCTGCTTCTCATTTTCAAACGGTATATCTAGCGTAACAATATAGTCAAGCATTGTGTGTGAACTCTTATCTATCAGGAAAGGTAAGTGATGGTGTGCTTGAATATCTAAGCTTTTGGCTGTGTTGATGTCTTCTCAACTCACTACATTTATACAGTCTTGATCTAGTGTACATTTGGCAAATGCCATGCTATATGCAAGGGTGCTCCATGTGGAGCAAAATGTTAATCTGGAATCTTGTCTTGTCGTTTTTGATGTCTGGCCGTAACGAGGTAGGATAATTGGAGGAGCTGAGAAGCTCTGGGCGAAACGTCTTTCGCAAACTCACATTTGCACGCTTAGTCAATGATTTATGATTAGAAGCAAAGTAGTCTCGACAGCGAAGATGCTGGAGAGGTGCCTCGATAATCACCAATCAATTATTTTAGCATGTGCTAGTTGGAATGGATTGCTCGTAGTTCAGTAGCCGGAAGTTGCTCGATCCAGTTGATACTGTGGAATAATGACCATGCCAAATGAACTCAAGGACCTTGAACGTCTCGTCGTCGAAATAAGTCTCGATTTTGCTTGGGCCTAACCCTGCTGTCGAACTCTTCACGAGGTCTTCTCGGTCGCTCGAAGTTGTGGTCGTTGAACGTTGCCCACATTGTCGTAGAATGGACATTTCTCCTTGATGCGACTTCTGAAGACTGAGGATAAGTTGGTGACCTCAGAAAGCTCGTGAAGCGCAACTTCTGCTTTGGAAAAGGCGAACGGTGTATACTTCGAGCCTTGTTATCAGTGGAATACCAGGAAGATGTCGCATAGTGTGAACCACTTGATGTCTTGACTCCACTGGGCTTGCTGAATCGCGGCGTAACAAACGCCAGTTGCGATCCACCAGGCTTTGGAGGTTGGACTTCAGATGCCAGCTGTCTCGTGATCCTTGGCTTGAAGTTGGAAACTAACGCCTGCCTGCCTGAACTTTTGCGAGGCGTTTTCGGCTTCGAGGTTGATGTAGCACCTTTAATCTCCTCCATCAAGGATTGATTGCCGTCCTTACTTAAGTTTGGTTCTTCGACCTTTCTTTTCTTGGTGGTTCTCTCGCTTGTTGCTCTTCTAGTAGGTTTCGCAATGCGCCTCTTCTCGTCCCGTTCGACCTTATTGTAGATCATGACATTACACTTCCAGTCGTCTTTATCAACAGAGTTTTGAAGCCTGAGTTTGGCAAGTTGAGCCTCCTCCAGGCCGTCACCTTGAAGCGAATCAATCACAGGGACCCGTGGTTTATAGACAAAGCCCTTGTCATTGATACGAGTAGATTTTGAGCTGAGTGCTTCCTCAGGTTGAACAACCTTCAACAAAGACGTGATATCGTACGATTCTCCGGGAGGTATGGCCTGGGGATGTGATGGAGTGACACAGTCAAGCAGAACCTCTTTTCTCAAGACGTGGTCAATATCAACCTCGGAAAAGAAAGCACACGATTGGGGGAGCTCTTTTATGTTCAACTGTTCGCAAAACATAGCTCGAGTCCATAAATTGGAGATTTGAAGAAGGAGAGCACATTTGAATTTGTCCTCTTCCTTCACCATGTATCTCACTTCGTCATGAACCGTTATCATGAGACGAGCATCAACCTTATATCTCTTGATGAGATACTCCATGGAAACGATGAGGAGATGCAAATAGTCCACACCACTGCTTTGAATGGTCCAATTGATGCGTGAGGTTAAGTAATTGTTTTTGTTGAGGTACTTCTGAGTCAAGGCATCAGTAATGGATGCGCCCAAAACAGGTGTCTTCGGACTGTCTTGATAAGCAATCGCTTCGAGCGCATTAAACATCACCGACTCGGTTCCTCCGTGGTATACTCTTCTTTGGAAAATCTTTGAGTAACTCGTTTGCCCTTTGGTCTGCTCGTACAATTTTCCGGCAATTTTTGCAGCTTCCTCATCTGACAAATCCACATTACATTGCTTCAAAAGGCGAGTTGCGAACTTGACACCGGCACCGTAGATTCTACCATAGTTGAAGACCTTGGCGTCATTCCTCAGGATACCCATAATCTCAGCAGTTTTAGAATGCAAGTCGGTCTTTTCCGATTTATCACCCTCCAAACACATCCAGCCCAAGGCTGTACCGCCATGTATACGGAACATGGAGTCTCCAATCAATGAAGCAATCCAAAGCTCCTCTGAATCGACATCTGCGCCGACAAAGGCATAGCCCTCGGGGGCCTCTATCATGGCTTTGAGTTCTGAGCCAATCCTGTTCGACTTACTATTGGAAGCTGTGAGCCAAGTGTTCTCGGTGGCACGTCTTGTAATGGTTCCCATTGTGCAAAGTTTTGGAATTATAAGCCCCATATTGGAATGCGTCTGACAATCCTTCTTGGTCTTGAAGAAGTTATTCTCTTTTCCCTTTGGATCCGCATACACGACAAATTGATCGAATATACGTGCCCGATTACCAATCCAATAAGAAGCTGTGGCATTCAACTTGAGAATTTCTGAGGCATATTCATACTCAGAAGTTAGGACTCCGCTCTCGAAGTATCTCGAATAGCTTTTTGACATGATGATTGTGCAACGTTTTCTGGGACCCTCAGGGTGAGGTACCTTGAACAACTCGTAGATGCCATTGTCACGAAGCTCTGGAAGCATGTTTTCAAACTCGTCATTGGTAAGTCTTGCTTTGTAGTAATTTTTAGCAAGCATGGCCTCCACAGTTTCTTCGTCACCGGGGACTTTGAAGCACCATCCATTGGAGTCAGTCCAGATAAGAGGATAGCCTTCCCACTTCAATCTGAGAAGTAAGGGCGTTATGCGGGTGCGGACTGTGATATTCATCACTCGAGTCTTTTCGCCGTCCTCAACCTGGGATGATTTGAATAACTCTCGGTACCATTCAGGGTAACCCGTTAAGTAAGCCTGATTAGCGACCGGAGTACCGTCCTTTCGTAGACGTTGTTCCTTCAAATTCCAATTGAGTTGTTTGAGCCATGGATCGTTTTCAATGTCTGGTTTGAGCTTCTCGTTGTCTTCAGTGATATATCGAACTAGCTCGTTGGCACGGTCTTGAAGAATTTTGCTGACTTCCTCTCGATTCTTTTGATAGACAGCCTCTGCGCTTTCCAAATAGTCGTCCCATTTTCGTGTTGTGGGGAGGAATAGTTTGCCCAAGTGCTTGAGGGCAGCGAAGGAGACAGGGTGCGGAGTTTTCTCTCTGAACTTTGGAAATAGATTTTTGGTGACATGATAGGTGGCATCGACGTCCAGCGCACAATATGCCATCAACGATTGAAAGTTGTCGATTATCTCGGTTTTATCCTCAGTTGCGAAGTAATCTCGAGCTTCTTTCAGAAGAGTGATGCCGCAATGGAACTCTGCCACATTGGCCAATGAGTTCGTCGCTCCCTTGTTGAGCCATGGATCTTCTGTTAGCTCTTTTGCGATATCTGCCATCGAGATTGCTGCCTCAGGGTCGGACTCTGTCAATTCGAGATCTGCAGTGTCAGCAGTCTCGGAGTTTTCAAGAGCCTCCAAGGCAACCTTATGCTTCTTGTGTTTGACCCATGCAGGCCTCTGTTGAGAACAGATACCACTTATGGCGATATGTAGGGCCATGCCATCGAGAAAGAAAGCCTTAGACTCTCTAATGTTGTACTCCTCAAGTATTCGAGCCCTATCGTAGCTGACGTTGTAGCCCACCAATAGTTTCTCCTCGTTCTGGGTATTAAAGGGAATGAGATGGTTCCAATTGTCCGTTTTGCTGGTGAGAACTGGCGAGACCCAGCCGTACCACGCTTCAGGGGATACAGCCGTGCATAGAACAGCATATGGAGACTTCTTGTACATGACTTCAAGATCGAAAACCAATTCACTTTCAAGTGGATAATCCACAGATGCGGGTTTTTCACCGGGAGCATAGCGGGTCCAGCCGCTAGTGAACTCCCACTGCTCGGGCTTCTTCGGTAGAGTGACATCATCTCCGAAAAAGTGCTCCGCCATTTGCAAATACGGCGTTGCCGACTCGTGGCCTATTCGGGTAAAATGCTCATCGAGAGACTTTTGTCCGACCAAATTGGGCAAATTGGGTATAGTAATTGGGTCGGATATGTTGGTCTTTTTGCCGAGTAGGTGGTTATGATCGAGATGGCGCTTGACCAAATCTAGCGTTTCGGGGTTGTCTGCCTTCTTGTATGCATTGACAGGGTTTCCTGGGAACACCTTCTTATGTAGATCACTCGACAAGTATTGGATTCCAAGAGGATTCACTCTGGGTGCTTCTTTTGCTTTAGCAGCCTCGCAGAGTGGCGATTCTTGATGAAAATGTCGGATACATCGCAGTAGTAGGGGCGACGATCTCCTAAACATTGTAATGAGCTCCAACGAGCGAATTTGTCTATTTTGTGGTTTTCAGCGATGGCAATTCTATCACGCTGCAATTAGTGATAAGATATCCTCGAACTATGTATGACAATGAGATGCGACAGAAGAGTAAAAAGGTAAATAGAGGGTCATGTGATCCGGCACGTGCACAAACAGACAAACAATAAGGATGGCTGGCTGTCAGGGTCCAGGATTGTGTGAAGGAAGATATGGGAGATATTTGAAGTTTATTTGGGTTTGCCACTGAGCAAGTGGATCTTTTGTGAGTGTTCCATGTGAGGTTTGTTTCGCCCTCTTGTGCTTCGCCATAGTGTGGCTTGAGAATGGCTGCAAAATCCGTAGCAATCTACCACGAGCGGATGTTGCTGACAATGCTGCAGTTTTGACAAAGTTTTGGGTTCGAATGTGGAAGAACCACTTTTCGACGAACTGCGACTCAACGGTCAATTTGTGTGACCATCGATAGAGAAGAATTACAGGGCACAATTGGAGAATCACCGGAGTACAGAGAAGTGTTAGTAGCAAATTATTGTGGTCTAATTGGTCAAGACATAGATAAAGAAAGAGGTGATACGCTTTTCGCCTCTGATGCTCAATTGCCCTGCAAAATGATATTTCTTGCGGATCAAGTGCCATGAAGGGTATTATGAGTGACGTAGAATCAAGCTGTGAGGCGATCACCACACGTTCTTTGAAAAGGATGAGAGTAAGCGCTGTATTACACCAAACTGTCGTAGTCAGGACGGGAAGCATCATCTTTGTTTCTTCAATCGACATGCTTTTCTCTCCTTCCTCGTAGTTCCCAATGCCCGTGCTTTGAATGTAGGTAGCTGCTGCTGGGACATTCGCAGGTCAATACAAATGTCTTCCAACTCCCTGCACCTTTTCCGAAATTCCACAAATCTGTTCCCTACTCCCTTCAAAGAATAAAGCTATCAAACATCTTTTTTGCTACAATTCCATGACATGTCTTTCCCTAATTGATACTACAATGCGGTGCGCTCCATGACCTTACCAAACCACTGAACCAGAACCACTGCGAACGCAACCATTTTCAGAAAGCTCTCCATGGCATTTAATTTGACAGCTTCTGAAAGAACCATAATCCCATACTAAGCACCTTTTCTCAGTTCAGTACGTTCTTAGAATTACCCTTTATGCCAAAAGTGACCACGCGCAGTGGCTGCAAACTCCACAGACTACCTTCAAGTACCCAGCACAGAACCAAACAGAGCGAACGTAGTGAACGAAATGAATCGATAACTTTTATGGCCACTTGGAAAGCAACTTCAGGTCACGATACAAAATAAAAAAAAAAAGCGCCAAACTGCCCAACGGCCCAAACGGCCCAAACGGCCCAAACGGCCCAAACGCAACGCAGCCTCGCTTCCTCTCCCACCCTACTTTGCGCCCAACTGGCCCTCCACAACACGCCGTCAACACCCAACCCATTCACGAGTGTCTTCCACACACTGGCCCTCTGCAGGCGCCCAAAGCTCATATCCACATTAACGGTAAGGCGCGCTCAAAGAGGAAGAAGGTAAACAGAAACACATGTAAACAACCCAAAGCAGGACGGCGGGTTTTCTGGCGGCGGTGGGGGTTTTTTTGTTTTTTTTCGCTTGCTTAAAGCAAGATTGTCTCTGATTTTTAATTTTTTTTTTCCCGGCAGCTGCACTCTAGTCACGGGTCGAACATCCATCAACAACTAGTTACTTCTCGCAGTGCCAAACATCTGTGCCCCTACTACACCACTGCCTTTTTAGCCGCCACCTACCATGTCCGATTTCAAAAACTTCAAAAAAGCCGACTTGGCCAAAGTCGCCAGAAAGGTTGGAATTCCCGTCAGATCCAAAGACACCAAGCAGTCCTTGCTCGAAAAGTTCGAGACCTTCATTGACGAGCAGCCTGAAAGAGCAAAGGAGTTGATCGAGTCTGCAGGCGTCGAGGACGAAGTTGCTACCTTGATTGAGGACGAAGACGACGAAGAGGAGGAGGAAGAGGCTCCTGCTGAAGCCGCCGAAGACGACGACAAGGACTACAACGCTCCTGCCCCGATTTCCCTTAGAGAGTGGGTCATCGACCCAGCAATCGACATTTTCGAGAACGCCAGAGCCAAGGTGCTTGACTACACCGACTCAATTGGCCTCACCACTTTGGACGTCAACGATGACTTGAGAGAGTCCTTGCTGAGAGTCGTTGCTTTGAACTACTTGGAGGTGTTTGCTGAGGCTGCCTTTTTCCTCTACACCAATGTGCCCATTGTGCCGGTCAAGAACAACAACCTGATCCACCAGGTGTTCAGGGACAACATTCCCCGCTTGCAGTCGTCGTCGTGGCCTTCCCCTGACGTGTCTGCCTTGCTTGACTTTACTGTTTTGTCTGTTTTCGGCAACTGGGTGATTTACGCCGTGTTGGTGCCATTGCTTATTTCGTTCTACGTCAACTTCTCCAGAAGAGTCGTGGTCATCCAGGACGACGAGGACGAGGAGGAGGAGATCTCCTTCGTGGTTAGACTCTACAAGTACGACCCCTTCATCTTTGCCCTTGCCAAGGTGTTGGTGTACTACTTTATCCTCAAGCACGGCAAGTTGTCCACCCTCGAGTCTTACACTACTCTCTTCCACTCTGTCAAGAACCACGCCGTGGTGCAATTGGGTCTCTACCACCACTTTATCAGCACCAGCTTGGGCAGCTTCCCCATTGTCATTGGCGTTGCCAACTTGGCCATTGGACTCTACTCGCAGTTTGAGGACTTCTAATCGGCCCTGCTCCTCCTCTCTTCACTTCTAACATTGTGTTTGTCCTACCTTTAAAGTGAATCGATTGTTTGCTCAAGCGAGGCATTTTTATAGCTTATTTCCACTGCCACTTTTGATATTACGTTGTCCTATAATACGTCGTTACTGTTTTTTCTCCCTGTTGTAGTTCAATATATCCTGTTACCTAACCGGCCACCTCGTATTCACGTTCATCAATTCGAGATCTTCTGTCAATTCGTCGGCATTGGCTGCTGCTGGGCCAACAAACTGCTTCATGATTTTAGCCACAAGAGCTGCCTCACTACGCTCCTTATTTGGCTCCTCGCCCAACATCGGCTTGGGTGCTGCTCTTCTGCCTGGTCTTCTTTTGGTGGTGGATGCTGTGCTGTCGGAGGCATTCGAGTCCGACTCTGATGTGAGCCTTTCGTAAAGCGGACTCTGGAAAATCTGATGCCTCGAAACCTTACCTTTAAGTGCTTGATCCTTTACTGTCAACTTGGAAGGCGCATCACCTGTGACGAGCCTAAACTCTTCCTCGGTGGCCAATGGCATGAAATCGTGCACAAGTGGTGTGTGCTCTCTGTTGGTGAAGACCTTGTTGAAGTTTGTCACATTCACATCAGATAGACTGGCCGTGGCAGGCAAGCCATTGTCTTCGTTGTATGTTGCCGTCCTGAACACTTTCTTCACCTCATTGGAGTAGTCCTGTTCCACAAAAAAGTTGGTCAAACTGGCGCTCTCTTTGCTTCTCAAGTTGTAGATCTCGGACCCAGGTCCATTGATTCCAGCAAAAACCAGCTGCTGGTGTTCAAGGAAGTTCTTGAGTTTGCGCAACTTGTTGATAACGAGCCTGTTGAGTCCCCTGTATGTGCTGTTGGAGGACTGATAGAACAACTGTGCTGCCTTAAGCTTCTCGTGGTTGTGGTATATTTTGAGTCGAAGCAACTCGTGATCACGCTCAATTCTTCTGTAGTGAATGTAGGATTCAAGCTCGTCATCCTTAACTTTCAGGCTGCTGTCATCGAAGGTGAGTTTGGATTCTTGGAGCAGGCGAAGACGATCTAGAAGCTGGCGCTTGCGAGCAGCATAGAGCTGTTCTCTGTTCTCGGCCAAGTAGCTTTCCACATTGTTGTAAGAGTCCAAGAGCTCGAGTCGCCTTCTTTCTTTGGAAGTTCCCGAGGCGTTCACAACCTCCTTGTTGTACTTGTTGAACTGAGGATGCGGCATCTCATTGCTTGCATCTTTCCCTAGATCCCCATCTGACCACTCATCTGTTCGAAGTAAATCCTCAGAACCAAGGGTTGTCTTCTCCTGTTTCTTCAATGCAATCTTCAAATATTCGTGTCTCCTGTCTGAGTTGATTGGAAGCAAGTTCTTGTCGTCTTTGGCGAATTCATCAAACACATTAGTTGTATCAATCTGCTTCGTGAAGTCCTCGATTTCTCCCTCCAAATCGGTTTCGCTTCTTCCCTCGTCAGCCTCAGGATCGGACTCCTGCTGCCTCTCCTTCATCCACCGGTCCAACTTCTCTACATCAAACCCCAATGCCTCGGACTGACTTCGTATGTCTATTATCGACCCTGCAGCGCTTGCAACAACCATATCGACCCTTGGCAAGTTTTCCAGCGCCTTGATCCAGACCTCAAAAATCTCACCGGGTGTAAGTGGAGCCTTCTGGGCTACAAGAGGATAAGGCATGTAGTTAGGTGGGGGAAACGGTAGAGGAGGAATCACCGACCATATTTTCTGATTTTCCATCCCGAGTTTTTTATCGTTTATCTGCGGTGCGTAGGGCATCAACGCCGTATCCTGTGATTGTATCTCCAGTCTTTTGTCAGACCTAAGTGCTGTGTCGTTCAAGTGCAAATCAGGTCGAAGTGGGGGCACTGGGGGAAATATAAACGGCACGGGAATGCCTCCCTCGGCAGCTGTTTGACCACCAACCTGAACTGGCTGTGGTGGAGGCGGAAAAGTATGCAAAATTTGGCTGATCTGGGCCTTTCGTTGTAGGTCTTCTTCGTCGGAGTACGTTTGTAGGTCTGTAAAGAAGTCATGCGAGACATAAGGTGGAAACAAAACTGGCATCATTGTAGGCGGCACCGCGTGTCTAATCGAGCCGTCTATTTCATTTTTGACAGCAATTTCCTCCGAGGGATATAAAAGTATGGACTTAGGCTGGTCAGGCGGTGAAGGTGTGGGCTTTTTAAACACCCTCGCCAATTCCTCGGGCGTGGGCAACTGTGTGGGTAGGGGCCTTTTGAGCATCCTGAGAATGTTACAAAAATGCTTTTATAGGTTTTTACCAATTCTGGTTTTAGCACCCCAGGGTGGTGATAAGTGTGCGGTCAAGTGGGTGCAAAAAGTTGAAGGTGGTTAAAAAGTGCGAGAAAAAAAGCTGCGGTCCGAATGTGCCTCTGAGGGAGGTCTAGGGTAGTTTTGGGAAAAGTGGGTATTTTTGTTAAACTTTGGATTCGGGTGATGGAGAATTGTTGGTTTTACCAGGTTCTAGTGTTTAATTAGCTCTTCGACTTGTTTTGGATTTTTCGGGGTGAAGTAGCTTTTTGCTGTATACCCGTGCTATCAGCAAAAATATAAAAAAGGAATTCTCGAGGTGGGATTACAGCAAGAACAAGAAGTGACGTATTTTAAAAATGGGATAGTAAACTGGACAAGAAGGCCAGAGCCAGACGAAAGTATGTCAAAATATAGCGTTTTTTCTCAATGGCTTC
This sequence comes from Candidozyma ruelliae, assembly GCA_030582895.1. Classification (NCBI taxonomy): domain Eukaryota; kingdom Fungi; phylum Ascomycota; class Pichiomycetes; order Serinales; family Metschnikowiaceae; genus Candidozyma; species Candidozyma ruelliae. Next base: position 76,196 of record JAJMHE010000023.1, on the reverse strand, counting down.
GATTTCGGGTAGAATAGAGAGTTAGTACAATCAGGTGTTACAAGCCAGATGTCAAGTATATTTCCAATAATGGAAAGGTAGAATTACTCAAAATGTCATTGTAGAAGGGTCAACATCTGAGGTTGCTTGAACCGTGCAACTCCTTTCACGCATGGAACAATACGATCTCCTTGTCCGATCACTTGCTACTTGTAAAAGGTTTCCTGAGCCCTGAAGAGAGATACCCGTCAAAATGACGAAGATTTTTTTTTCTACTCTTCTTTAATTAGGGAGACTCATAGTCATATTGTGATGCTACTATTTCTGCTGCCAAAATTTTCATATTCGATTTTTCCATAATGGAATTCTGCAAAATGCAAGATAGATTCTGTTGCAGAAGCTGCTAAAATTGGCTGCGAAATGGTGTTTTGCGTTTCAGGCCCAGAAACAAGAAACAGTTGAATAAAAAATGAAGAAAAAAGCAAAATCTGTTGATTTTAGCTCAGTTGAATCTCAAATATCAACATCTTATTTTCCTTTCTCAGGCGACACATTCCGACCACCACTTCGGTAGCAATCTTGACCCGCGGTATGTTGATAGATCGGGAGCCGTCCGAAGATAACACCAAAAACACGACTGACATCAGAAACGAGAATTTGAGCAGATCACTAGAATAGTCGAAATTTGCTAATTGCAAAAACTTTTCGAAATATTTCAAAAAAGGGAATTTGCGTGGTCTGGAGAGCGTCGTGCATAACTCATCTATTACTCCAGTACGGCGTTCCTCCTCCCTATACAAAACATCAAATCTATCGCTTCAACAAACAAAGTGTCCTGTACCATAAGGGATCTATCCTTATCGCTCAATTCAGCCAGCCCGGAAATAACAGAACGGCTATCTGAGATCATTAAGTTTGATTCCCCTGTCCACCAGTTCCCCATCTCTTCACATCACGTCTCACTTCGTGGTTCTTGATTCAGAGACACAGAGGAAACAAGGAACAGCTTCGGAACACATCTGAAATAAAACATCCGAATATCTGCTTCAAGATTGAACTTATCTGACTACGAATACACGTGCACACTGATTCTCGACGAGGCTGTCTCCAATATTACAAACCATGCCCCCACGCAAAAGTGCTAAGAAGGAGCTTGAGCCGAAGTCATTGGTTTTATCCAAAATGACTGGTTTCCCAGCATGGCCGTCGTTCGTAATGCCTCCTGAATTAATCCCGTCAGCGATCATGAAGGCCAAAAAGAAAACAACAAACACCTGTGTCATTTTCATACCGGATGGCGACTTCAACTGGATGAACGAGAAGGGCCTAGAGCCTCTAACGCCGGAAAAGCTCGACAATTACTTGGCCAAGGTGCCAAAGGATAAGCTCAATAAGACGAAGAAGAAAACAGGCAGAACCAACAACGTCGCTGAGGCATATATAGCAGCGAAAGGTTTGGACTTCGACGAGTTCATGGAAGAGCTCGCTGTTTTGAATAAGGGAGCTGCTGGCGATAACGAGGATGAGGAGGAAGATGGCGCCGAAGATGAGGAGGAAGATGAAATCGAGGTTAGTGGTGAGGTCGATGATGCCAATGAGGGCCACGAAAACGGCGAAGAAGAACTAGAAGACGGAGACTCTCAGAATCTGGATGCTGAGATAGAAAAAGCGAAGCCTTTGCCCAAAACTAGAAGAAGAGGGGCCCTGAGGAGCGCTAGCAGATCACGCAACGGCAATGGAAACGTCCAAAGTACCCTGGAGGAGGATGCCATTGAGGATGAGAAAGACACAGAGGAGGAGTCTGACAACTCGAGATCCCGAAAACGAACTCGGAGATCTGCATCGGCAGGTTCCAAGAGACGCATTGTGTCGAACGACTCTGTCGCCGAAGAAACCAACGGCACTGGAAATGGCAAGGAATCCTCCGATATGCGCTCAGCATCCCCCAAACCTATTTCCGAAAAGGATAGGCAGCATCAGTTGTGGTTGTGCCGGATCAAACTACAACGATCGCTTATACAGAGAAACCAGCCGGTCACTCCAAAAGACCCAAAGCTGTTTCCGCCACCTACAGTTGATGAGTTGCTGGTGGCCAGGTTGATATTGCATCGTCTTGCCGATTTCCCGTTGAATGTGGATCTCTTGCGTGAGACCAAGATCCACAAGGTCCTCAAATGCATACTCAAGGACGAGGATTTGGCATATGAAGATAGCTTCAAGTTGCACGACAAGTGCAACGAGCTTTTAGAGAAGTGGGCAGACATGATCGAGACGCTCAAGCTTGAGAAACAGGCTAAGCTTGAATCTCGAATCAGCAGCCAGGCACCAGAGGACCGGGAGGAGAAGAAGAGCGCAAAAGTCGAGAAGAAAGAGGTGTGATCACCAAAATATACTGCAATCTCCCATCAGGCAACCTACCACAACCCCCAATCAGTTTCAATTCTAAACCGTCTTCCTTACGGAATGTACTATAATATGTCAGTTCGGAAAAACGAACGCGGAGTGCCGGATGTGAGAGATGTGGCAAGTATCAAAAGCTCAGTGAACTAATAACGGCTGAACTAGTCTACGCATGTACGTTCAAGAGATGAGCAGCTAATTTGCACCCATTGTAGATCGCCAACGGCGGTGCATGTAATGATTTCGTAAACGGCGATTAATTGAGACGGAGTCACGTGATCATATCACACGCCTACAATTTGCCCGTTTCATTTGGCCATACACGATCGGCGCTTTAGCCCAGGATCTCCACGATTCGGTGCTGACTGTTAGCATGTAGGTAATTGGCAAAATGCGATCTGGCACTGCAGGCAGCCCTGGGCAGTGGACCTTCTTCACGTGCATATATGCAGTAATTTATGGTAACGGGACGAAATTCTTGAGTCGTTCAGGTCCAGTGGCCGGGTAACCCAGGCGGCAAGACGTGGTATTTGCCACCAGGAGGCGGAAAACAATAAAAAATTGCACCAAAATTGCATAGAAATAGGCCCAATACCAAAAAGATCCAGAAATCCATTTCCAGTCGCCTTTTGCCGTATAGAGTTTGCCCAATGGCACTAGAGGCAAGCTTTCGCACCCAGGGTTCCCTCTTTGGTGGGCATCCAACGACTGCGGAAAAAAAAATACATCCCATTGGAAATTCTTCTTCTTCCTTCTCTTTTCCATAACACATCTAACAACTAAAATGGCTGACGAAGAAGTATGTTTTTAACAATTTGAAATGGCATCGACATTGAATGATAATCTGGGCTATTTGGACTCCGAGTTCGGATCTGGGTTAGCTGACGACTTGATCGAAGAGCCAATGAGATACAAACGGCGTAAGCCTGATTGCCCCCCAAAACCTCATACTAACTCGCGTAGCACGTCTTTGAGACCGCTGATGCTGGTGCCGCTTTGACCTTCCCAATGCAGTGTTCTGCTTTGAGAAAGAACGGTCACGTTGTCATCAAGGGTAGACCTTGTAAGATCGTTGACATGTCCACCTCCAAGACCGGTAAGCACGGTCACGCCAAGGTCCACTTGGTCGCCATTGACATCTTCACTGGCAAGAAGTTGGAGGACTTGTCTCCATCCACCCACAACATGGAGGTCCCTAACGTCTCCAGACAGGACTACCAGTTGTTGGACATTGACGATGGTTTCTTGTCCTTGATGACCGCTGACGGTGACACCAAGGACGATGTCAAGGTCCCAGAGGGCGAGGTTGGTGAGAAGATCCAGGCCGACTTCGACGAGGGCAAGGACTTGATCGTCTCTGTCATCTCTGCCATGGGTGAGGAGGCTGCCATCTCCCACAAGGAGGCTCCTAAGTCTTAAGTGTACAGACTAATATATATATTTGAATGGATGTACATGATACACGGGTGGAAGATGTAGACGTAGAGTGTGGGGAAGCAGGTGAGGTTTGCGATGAGGAGGTGAATGCCAACTGGGTGCTTACTCGAATTTGTCTCTTGCTGTTGCTGATTAGATTGCCTTAAGGGCATCGGACTGGTCTCGATTCGGAGTTGTCTGCCTTGCTCATCGAGTTTGCAAGGGCATCGAGAAGGCCACGAATTGCTTGATACTCATTTCTCTTGAGATAAAGATACTCATTTCTTTATTAATAAGAGGCTAGTAACACCATTCATTATAACTTGCCCAATTTTTAGTAGCTTCAATTCTGGTATTTAAGACGTAAGGGATCCTCCCACATCTGCTATAACTCAGGGTGACGAAGGGGACATGGCTCATGACCTACAACAATGCCTGTCAGTTCAGGCTGTTATTTTGACTACTGGAACATCATGGCATATAATTGATGTGATTGGGATAGGGAAAGAAGGAGATGTGGCATAGGAGAGGTCAGCTTGGGTGGCTCGTGTCCTAGAAATGGTGGAAACCGAATCTTCATGAGATCCAGAGTGCAAAAGTGTAGAAATTTGGTCCATTAGCAAGTCAGTGATCTGTCCAGATTCCCACTTGTTGAAGACGAACTTCATTTGGGACTCGAGCGAGTAGTCAGGGTGCTCTTATAGTTGATGAGTTGGATAAATCAATCAATAAAGTATCTGGCGTAAGCTCCACTACCACGTACCAGAGATAAGTTGCTTGAAATAATTTCCTCAAAGACTTTGAGCTTTGATTCTGAGCATTGATTTTCGGAAGCCTGATTAAATCCTTAAACATGCGAAAGAAGGGCTCAACTTGCTTATGGTCTTTGTATCAGTTAAAACTCTATCAAAAGCCACCTTCAGCTTTCCCCAAGTTGGAAAACGAAGGTCTGTTGCCTCGTAAGCCTCGTAGAATGCTTACAAGGACACAGTTGATCTTAGAAATGTAGCTCTGGAGTTGCTCTTCTACAACTCATTCATTCTCCTGCTACAAATACTCATCAGTAGCCAACACTGAACCAACCTTCCTTTCATCAAAAAAGCCTTACATTATACTCAAAGAATTCAAGAAAAAACAAAAACCAAAAAAGAAAGAGAACCTATTTCCGTCGTTCGTGAGAGAAGCAAAAATAGCCTTCCGAGGCCGGTGCACAGCACGGCTCACGCCATATTTAAGGTTCATCGAGAGCAATCGCCAGGGAGACAGAACATGACATTCAGAATATGAAAAGCTGACGAAGATGAAATCACGGCACAAAACGTGGTTCCATCAATGTGTGTATTTTCTTGATGACACAAAAATGCAAAGAAAGCGTCCTGAATACATCAGGGCTATGGTGGGAGTCAGGTCGCAACTCCGAATGACTTGGCCAGCCGAGAAACAAGAGAAGACCACAAAAACGAAATATCACTTCTTTTCAAAACCAACACCAAGTCAAGGCTCCTCCCTAGCTACAAATCCAGTGTTTACTTTTCCCTCTACACTTTAGTGCCCTGGCGTCTAGTCCCTGATCCGGCCGTCATCCTTGGTCGCGACATTGGTGGCTGCAAAAATGTCGTCGCTACCCCAGGCTCCAGAGGCCTCCGTGATTTTGCTGATTTTGCGGGAAATTCGCGGAGAAAAGGGGTAGCCCAGTTAAGGCGGTCTCGCTGACTTCAGAAATGACAATCTTTTCCTTCTCAGACCTCTCCCCGACCCGGTAGCAACCACCCGGAAAACGACGACATTGGCGGGCGGGGGCTAACCTGCAGGACCAATTAACTTCTGCGCTGCAACTAATACTGCCAGATCCCGACGCTAATTGCACTCACCGCAAACCAGGCAAGAAAAGACAATATAAAAGTAAAAGTATTTTCAACACAACGTCTTCAGCGCCCCAAACTAAATTCAAATTTACTCTTCACCTAAAAACCCTTATCTTCCCTTCCCGATTCCCCCCACGAGGCTTTATCTGATCAGCTGCCGCGCTGATTCCCTCCCTCTTTCGTGCGGACCCTACCACTATTCAGTACCTACCATATCTCTTCCCCACAGAGTTCGAAATCCGGGGAACTGTTGATCTGTCAGGTTAATCGAGCGTGCTCTAGTTTGGCACTTACATTTCGGGAAACTCCGTGTCTCGGTTCCACCTTCGCTGCCTCCGAGTCAGACTTGCGGAACACTGAAACAACGTCAACGATCGAGTGTCGAAAGTTGGCAAACCTCCAAGAGTTGGCATCTCAAAACTCGAAATCTATTCCTTTCCAGCTCCAGCAGGCCTGGCAATAGCTGCTTCACAAAATCAAAACACATGCGCCGCTCGTGGCTGTGATAACCAGACCGTCAAACTTCCACATCTAGTCATTCAAGGTCATGTCCCTTCCGTTTAGCTCGGAGCAGATCCACCACACCACAGAAATGTCCACTGCGCTGCCTTCTTCCACTATGGTTTCGCTGGCCACGTCCGATTCCGACACTTCGACGTCGTCGCTGTCGTTTGTCGGAAACACGCCGTCTACGGTGCTTTTCTTCCTTGCCATGTCTGTAGGCATCGCCATCGCCTTCATTTTTGTGTTTTTCACCATGAGGTACTTTGTGAGGTCCCGCTACGGCCTCCACATCTACCCGGTAACGCAGCACGGCATGATGTTCACTGCCAATGTAGGGCCCGAAAGGGCTGAGCTTTCCCATTCTCCGTCAGACAGGGAGCTCGAGTGGTACCTCGAGTACCTACGAAATAACCACTTCTTCCGGGACGACTTCTTCGAACGGCGCTATCTCTCAGCCGTGGAGGGCATCGAGGGCTTGCCTGGAAGACGCAGAAGAAGACGCAGAAGAGGCCGCTACCTGAAAATGAAGAAACTCACGGCTGCCCAAGTTGACACTCTCTTCCCTAAAACAACATACTCCGAGTGGCTCCATGCTGGCGACGAGGCGGACGACATCACCTCAGTGCACATGGACGCAGACGAGGAGCACGAAAAAATGAGCACAACGGTGGTTGCAGTCGAGCAGGAGGACGGATTTGAGGTTGTAGAGCTTCGAAGACTCCCGTCCCGTTCTCCCAGCGACGACCACGTGCACACAGAGCTTGATGCCTCTTCTCTGGCTGCAACATCCAATGTCAAGGGAGAGCTCCATTTCGATTCTGGGAGCTGTGCCATTTGTCTCGAGGTTTACGAGCCTGAAGACACTGTCAGAGGGCTCATATGCGGGCACGTTTTCCACGCAGACTGTGTTGATCCGTGGTTGACCAGGCGCAGAGCGTGCTGCCCAATCTGCAAAAGAGACTACTACACGGAGACGTCCAGAAACGCAGACCAGAACAACATCACGGAAAGGCCGCCCGCAGGAACAGAACAGCACGAGCCTGCGGCAGAAAACCATGAAAATCAGGAAAATCATGACGAGGGGACAAGTACTGCGTTGGAGGATCCAAGCCAGCCTCAGGAAGTAGATCTAGGCGAGACAGGCCGGGCGCCTGCTGCTCAGGACACAGAAACAGCCACCAACGCCAGCCAAATCGGCGATGACATCAACATCGACTTTGACATTCTCCGGAACGACCCGCACTTGCGGTCGCTTCTCAACGAGCTCATTCCGCTATCAGAAAGGGCCAACGCTATCTTGCTGGGCCAGGATACGCTCCACCTTGAGGCATCTTCACGGGACATTGCCAATAAGAAGTTTCTGAACTGCTGGAAGCGGCTTTTCTGGCGGCTTATGGGCATTAAGAAGGAGGATATGTTTAACTGGGCTGTCATCACTTCGTACGCAAGAGAACAGGCAAGGCTGGTGCAAGAGGACCACACAGATGTCCACGACGATGTGCATGTTGATCACTGGCCCAGCGGGTACGAGCCAGAGCAGGCTCAGCAGGCTCAAACAGAGCAAACCCAGGAAGAGCAGGCTCAAGAAGAAGTTCAAATGGAGCAAATCCAGGCGACCCCTCTCGATGCTGTAAACTCGAGAAGAGGCTCCAACGAGAGACCCAGATCTCAAGAGGCAAGAAGATCGCAGGAGGAGGACGCTGATCTTGCAGAGGCCACCCGCCAAATCGTGGAGAGAAGAGTTTGAGGCTCCGGACCTCCACGCAGCGGAAGCGCATTTGCTTGATGGGAAGCTTTTAGGCTCGAAAGACCTGGATTTTTCCTGGTGATCCTCGGTCCTTCCTGGATCACGCCCTTTTGGATCAAGCTCTTTCAGATCAAATCAGATCCTCTTGAAACATCGACAAGGTCCGAAATTTTTAAGGCATTCCGATGGAATCAAATCTCTGAATCCATAATGTGATGGTTGATTCTGGCATTTTCGATCTTTTTGGACGCTCTAAGGCCAATTCCGGCCCTAGGCAGTTTCCGGGCCTCTGATCTCGCGGGATCTCAGGCGCTGCCCTTCTATTCAGACACTACACGCATGTAAAAGTACGACGATTTCACGAGAGCATTCGACTAATTCAGCATCTGCTAATTCAATTTCATTTTGAATTCCCATACCGAAAGCTTCGACATATGACTATATGAAAGCACTCATGAGCTCACGATTTGCACCCAGTAGTAGTAGTAGCCTGCGCGAAAAACGTGAAGGCATTAAAAAATTTTCTGAATTTTTCAGTTCTCCAGACACAAACTAGCCATCATGCGTATGTGACGAGCCCTACAGGCAGAAACGGCCAATTCTGATGTCTTCATCGTGTTCAGAATGCCCGTTTTGCCCTATATCATTTGCCCCACCCACTAACACCCAGCACCAAAGAAGAACGTGAGGAAGATGGACCTCGGGTCCTTTTTGAACGACGAGTCCGTCGGAGGCGGCTCGTGGGCCGATGAGGAGGTCGACATGGCGTCAATTGGCGTCAACGTTGGCGGCTCCGCTGCTCCTGCTTTCGAAAGAAGCACCGAGTTTGCCGACCAATACACCAGAAGAGAAAGAGAAGAGATTCCGATCCCCGATGCCCCTCCCTACAAGGCCCGTGTGGGTAACTTGCCATACGATGCCACTGAGGGTGCCTTGACCAGATTTTTCGAGGACAGGTTGCAGGCCAGGGACATTGTCACCGATGTCAAGTTGCCCATGGACAACATGACCGGCAAGATCAAGGGCTTTGCCTTTGTGACCTTCTCCGAGAGAGCCGCTTTGGAGGAGGCCTTGAACTTGACGATGTCCGAGTTCAACGGCAGAAAGATGTACGTGAACGTCGCTGCCCCACAGAAAGCCGATGTGTTCGACATGGATTGGAGATCCGGCAGAGGCGCCCCATCTGGAGGCAGAAGAGACAGAGAAGACAGAGAGGAGGTGGACCTTGACTGGGGAGCTGCCAGATCCTCGGGCCCCATTGGCGGAGGCAGAGAAAGAGGCCCCAGAGGCCCCAGAAGAGAGGAACCAGACTTGGACTGGGGTGCCGCCAGATCGTCTGGTGGCTTGCCTCCCTCCACACACAGAGAGAGAAGACCCAGACCTGAGGAGCCAGACCTCGACTGGAGCAGCGCCAGAAACGCCCTGGGCCCATTGCCCCAGAGAGAGAGAAAGCCCAGAAGAGAAGAGCCCGATTTGGACTGGAGCGCTGCTCGTTCGACCTCGGGACCTTTGCCTCCTCGCGAGAGGCTGGCCAGAAAGCCCAGAGAGGACAACCTCGACTGGACGTCTGCCAGAGGCAGTGGGTTGCAGAAGAAGAAGGACGAGAAGGAGTTCGACTGGAAGAGAGGCCAGGCCTTGGAGCCCCGCAAGAAGCAGGAGGCCCCCAAGAAAAAGACTGAGCAGCCAACCGGCCCCCAGAAGTCTTTGTACGACGTTTTGAGCGTGGACGATGACGAGGAGGAGGAGACCGGGCTTGAGGAGCTGGTTGCGGCGGTGAAGTTGGAGGACCAGCCTGACAAGCCCAACGCATGGAACGTGAGGAATTGAACGCCGTCTCTTTGCAGCTAGTGCACGGCTACACTGTATATTATGACTGCCTGGGAAGCTATAGACCACCTGTTGAAAAGTAATGTTTGGAACAAGGGTGTAGGGACGTAGGAAAGTTGTGTGAGTGGAGTAGATGGGAGGTCGGGCTCTCGAGGGCAAGCCATTAGATGAGGAGCTGCAAGCTCTTGAATGAGAGGTTTGGTTCCGAAAGATCTCATGGCTTTCTCAATACTAAGTTTAGTGATTTGGTTTGATCTTTTCTAAGATACTGAAGCAAATTCGCCCTTTCAAGGGATGTTAATTGAAGCTATGGGTTTGGTCTTGATAATGGACTCAATCACAACTCCGTCGTAACGAACGACAAGTACTAATTTTTTCTTTTTCTTTATTTAAGGTTCAGTCCGGGCCCATGACGGCTTTAATGTTTTAAGATAGCATTCTTTGATATCATATATGAGGTTGTAGTTGCCTTAATTGAGAGTTCCACTGTCGTCTTGTTTTGCAGCCATCATGGGCCCTCATCATAGTACAGACAAGAATCTAAGACTCTAACAATTTTATGACAAAGTCCTTGACGAAGACGGTATAACCAAACTTCTGAAACAAATATACCACAAATGAAAAAAGAATTGTGGATAGGCCATGCTGATCTCTACCGGGTTCATTATCGTGGGTCTCGTCTGGCACATACTACCGCACATCAACTTCTCAGAATGTCTCACACAAAACCACATTCTTCACCATGACCGAGCCAAAGCCCGAAGGCCTCGAGAGTTACTACCTCATAGACACAAATGGTATGCTGAAAAGATTTTTTTTTTTTCTTTTTTTCATGTTTCAACTAACGCCAGCGACTTACAATCTACCGAAACCGTCTCCTCTCGATAATCTCCTAAAGCTATACGGACTAGAGCCCATTGCCAAATCGCTCGAACGTACGAAAGCTGACGGCACCAAGGGCGTCAAACTACGGAAGTCCTACAAAAATCATATTCAAGACCTTCCAGGCAAGCATCAGATTCCCCAGGCCAAGCCTATTCCAGCTGCTTTGCTAGATCCCAATTTGGGCCAGCAGCCTGACCTCATTCGGGAACTCGACGCAGACTTACTCAATCACGCCTTAAAATTCGAAAAGACTCCAGTAAATGGAATTCCAGGATTTAATCCCGCCGATTTGGCCATAAGTGATCAACTGACTTTGATGCGTGGAGACGATATGATTGAAAACGAGGAGAATAAGCGTAAGAGAAAGAAGAAGCAGGCTCACGCCGAGACAAAGAGGCAACATATATAGTAATGCGTCCGTTGTGCTATGTAATAAATTAATGATCTGACGAAACCTTTGCACGTTCCCTGGTGTACTCCTTGGATGCTTTTTTGGATATCTGTTTTCTGTTGTATCGCCTTGTCTTCATCATGTTCTTCAAGAGCGTTCCACTGTGTGAGAAGAGCGACTTGAGCAACATCGATTTCATGAGCTCGACAAGATCGATCATGGAGATGAGCTCTTTCTCGATGTGGAAGCCCGGAAGCTCGAGCGTAAAGTCCGTAACGTTCAACATTTTCTTGAAGCCCGATTTGAGCCTCAAGGAGATCATCACCTCAAACGGCCGGAATGTCATGTTTGTGATGCTGAAATAGGTCTTGGACCTCTCCTTCATCTTTGCAACGTCTTCCTCGAAATCGTTTTCGTCCCCACTGTAGAAGGAGGACTCCTTGACTGAGGTCAACATTCTGTTTCCCTTGGACTGGCTTCTTGATCTTCCAACATTGACCTCGCGATTGGAGATCGCTGTGGTGCTGGTGAGGGATGCCTGTTCGGAGATATCATCGCTGTCGGGGATGTTGCCCTCTTTCCGGTTCTTTCCACGAGGCACTTTCAAATTGTTATTCTCTTCAATTTCTTCATTCTCGTCATCATCTTCATCCGCCTCACCGTTGTTACCTTTCTGCTTCATTTCATCATTCATCTTGATAAGCGTACTGTTCTCGATTTCGTTAGTCTCATCTGTCTGGAAAAGGAATTGCATAAGCTGTCTTCCCGTGACTTCGTCAATCTTGATCTTGAGAGGCCTCGAGTAAATATCAAAATTCTCAATTATCCTGATTCCTCCCACAGGCTTGGCCATCGACCAATCAACGACTATAAGATCCTCGTCGTCAGGTGGATACACCGACTCGACGAATCTTTGGTATGATGCGCCTTTTACCAAGTTATTTCCCTTGATGTTCCTGATCTGAATTCTGTTATCGTTTGTGCCATCTTCCATCAAGACTCTCTTGCATGTGCCTCCTTCAATGCGCAAATCGAGAATAGGCTTTCGATCGTCTTGCAACATATGAAGGGTAATCTCGTCTGTACCAATGATCCAGTCTGCGACGGTCAGTTTGGACAGGCCCGAGAAAGCATCCCTCATGAACAAAGCTTCAACGGTGAACAAGGTTTCAAAAGATATGTTTTCCAATTCAGAATTAAGGAAGAGGAACAGGTTGAGCTCCTCGTTATCGAGGTATTCGTGTCTGTAACCGTAGCCTCTCAATAAGAGATTGAGAGTCGTCATATAGCTGTGAAGTCTGGTCAATCTGTCATGCATCTGTCGATAGTCTTCGAACTCACTCTGGAACTTGAGTTTCAGTAACTTCTCCTCCATTCGATCTCCGACTGGATCTGAGTAATGGGCCAAGTTTAAGGCAGTGGCGTAAATGGCAAGGTACTGCTTCGAAGTCGAAGTGATAGTGACCTTCGGAATGTCCAACCGTAGCTTGTTATTTGACGAGCTTGGCTCGTCGAGAATTGTTCCCTGCTTAGAAGCATTATCAGCGGCATGATCCGGTCGATCTTTATCATTCGCCAGCGAATTGATTTGATCATAGGTGAACATCACGGACATGCGCTCTATTGGCATGAAGCTTTTATCGATAAGTGAGCTGTCTTTGCAGGTCTCGATTCCAAGCCAGGGTGGCCAGTTGCTTGTACTGCCCCATGGTTTAGCGTTCAAGATATTAAGTCCCTGCTTGACATCCTTCTTCTCAAGCACAGTAACACTTGCATCATGAAGTAAAACACCGTATCTCTTTTCAGGAACCGTAGTGTTGATAACTAATGGATTATCGCTCTTTGGAATCACAGAAATGATTTTCAGCTCAAGCAAGGGCGCTGAGATGATCGACACGGTATCGACAACTTGCTCGATGTGGAATTGTATCTGTACCCCAACAACTTCAATCTTATAATCTTCATTAACGCGATGATCACTATCGGTTTCTCGCAAAACTTCATCGAAGTTATCAATTCGCTCCTGAGAGCTTCCAATGTTCATCAGCGTTTGACTGAGTTTTCTGCTTCTCGAGATAGCGTCGTGAATAGACGAGGAAGCCATCGACATTCGATCAGCTTGGCCATCTTGCTCGTAGATGAGGTTCTCTAGCATGCTGACAAACTCGAAGGAGAGGAACTTTCTCGTCTTGGATTTCATTTGAGCGAAGTGCAAGTACCTCACGAATATATCTCTCACCTTTACATTCCACTTGAATAACATGGATGATACATGGAAAGAGTTGTGGAAGTGTTCTTCCTTCTCAGCATTGGATTTGCCGCCCCATTTGTTGAGAAGGTCATTGTTCTCGATATTCTCTTCTAAGAATGAAATTCTTCTTTCAATGTCCTCATCATCATTGCTTTGTTTTTCCTTCAAGTCACTAATTCTCCTCTTCAAAGCTTTCTTTTGTGGACCGTGAGTATGCTTGCGAGCCAACTCTTCACCATACGACTGTCTTTCTGATCGCAGTTCATCATCTTTAGTCACATCATTGGTGTCCCTAATGTAGGCGAAACGATCAGAATACGCCATAGGAATGACTTCCACAGAACTGAACACCTCGTTTTTGTTGGATTTGAAAGCTTCGTGGAAGTCTCTGGGATCAAACCATTGCTTGTTGTTGTCGAAGATATCAAACTTGCATTTCTTCGAAGTCGGTTTCTCTTGTGAATGATACTTGTCTCTAAAAATTGTGGCCCGCATCAGGCGCATATCGATTTCGGAAAGACTAACCTCGCCCAGGTTCATAATCATCTTTTGAGTTTTAATCTCTTTTCCTGATGGCTTGTGTAAAGAGATACGTTCTTCCTTTTGTTGATGCAAGTTCACGACGAAGTCCTTCACTCTTGCTCTCAATCCAAAACACTCTATGTGATCATCATCATCATTGTAGAAGTCCTCACGGTATATGTGACTGATGAACAAATTCTTGATCTGAAATGAAAAAGTGTTAGTCATGAGATGCTGAGAGAACTTAGGACTTGGTTTCTGTTCTCCAAAAACAATTCCTTTTCGAACGGGAAGCATCATGTTACCCTGGAACATACTCCACCACTTAAAGAAGTTGTCGAAGGCACCAGGACTCAAATGGATGGTGTTGTAACTCTCATCAAAGTGCGCCTCCAAGGACAAACTCATATGAAGCTTGGTGCTTCTGAAGCCCTTGTAAGTATCATGGTCATCAGACGTGAACTCTGGGTTCATAGGAATGATCTCGTAATGTGGCACTCCCTTCTCTGTAGTTCCATCCTTTGATGATTGGCGTTGCAAGACGAAACCCACGATAAACCTAATTCCACCACTCAAAGAAATCGCCATCTTTTCCTCAATATTGATGTCGGGATGCTTGGCTTTTTCCGAAACAGGGTGTGTTGGGGCATCAATCAAGTAATAGGCATGCATCGTGTTCGTCATATTGTGGTAATCAGGAAGGAAAATGGATTCAGAACTGTCTCTTGACCAGGTCATCAACGGAGCAGCCAAGTAGTTAGGAATATACCAAGAGACTGTTTGAGCTGATATATCGAAGAATTTTCGAGAGTCATCCTCGTGGTTAACCCTCCAGATAACTTCATCCTGGAACGAAAGAATGAAACCGGCAGAGGCAGGGAACAAGTCATATGGATCTCTGCCTCCCTTTAATGCCACTTCAAGTTGAGTATCGCCTTCTGCCCTGACGGAGAATTTGCCATGAAGAATCATACGCATCTTGTCCCAAAAACCAAGCTTGTCTGAAGTATCAACGGGAGGCTTTGAAAAAGAATCAAAGTTGAGCATGATTTGCTGTATTCCGAACTGATAGGCCTGGCCCCACACGAAACGACAAGGTCCATTTGAGTCAAAGCGCACATCCATATCAGTGTAAAGCTTGACGGTCGTCAAAGACTTGTTGATGGTAAGATTATCGTACTTCTGGATTTCCTTGTCCGAGCCCTTTGTAGGCTTGCTCAACTGAATAGGAATCTGACGCAAATGCTCCTCATCTAGATTGAGAGTCTCACAAATCACCAAATGTCCCTTCATCAAAAGGGCTCGGCCTCTGCCTTCAGCGTCCTTGGCTCGAGGCAAATGAAGCAATGGTAATGGATAATCTCTGAGATGCATTCTCAACTCATTCACAGACATATCAATGTGAGTAGGAATGCTGAGGTTGTACTTGGTATCTGTTGGAACTCCCTGACCCATGTCGTGAACATATTGTGCAAGATCAGACAACGGAAACTTGGGTGAAGTAACAAGAATATCGAGATCGGCCATGATGATCTTCAATAAAGGTGGCGCCAACATATAACCCACGATTTTCTTGTTGTCGGCCGCTGTAAGATCAAGCTCATTTCCAACAATATATCTCTTATGGTCATCCATCTCATTTGCAAACTTGACACTGTAGGCCTTCACCTTTCTGATCCACAGATCTGAGATGGCCTGACGCATTTGATAAAGATGAGTGTCGAACATGTCCTCTGGGATCTTTGATCTCTTGACTTTCTCCTCAAAAGCCGAGAGCATATCCATACGCTTTCTTTGCTCAATGAGTCCTAGCTGGAAGTATACTCCGAGGTCAGCTTCAAATGGATCATCCTCCATCAGGTAACTTAAATTTTCCGACTTAAGCCTAATTCGAGGAATATTGAGCGGTTTGGACTCAGTAGGGTATACTTCCAAGCTCTTCTCGTCCGAGTTCAAACACTTCACAAGATGCTTTATGATCTTTTGGAAAACGGAGATGTTATCAAAGAGTTTGTAGACGACAAATCCATTGGGTTGGAAGAAGCGGACGTTTGCTGTCGAAATTGCGATCTTTTCCTCCTCTTCAGGATCATTCAATCTTACTTTAACAGTATCGATGCATCCCAATCTGCACCACAGATTCTGGAAGAATGGGGAGTCAGTCAAAAGCCTCACAAAGAAGACGTCAATATCGACGGTCTTTTCTCTATTTTTAGCCTTAACATCGAAAACCTGGAGACGTAGCGACAATTCGTCTGACAACCTTGCGACATAGTTGATCTTCCCCACCTGAGCCTGGAAATTTATCAACAGCGCCTCTTCAACCACGCTGCCACGCCTTTCAAGCCTCTCAAAATTCTCCAAGTCTTTTTTCACCTCAGCCTTGACTTTCTTGACTGGCAAAACGATAGTTTGCAAGATCAAATGAATTGATCCGAGGATGGCGTAAACCTTCTCTTTGTCCACAGTTCCGCAAATCTCTCCTATACTTAACTTTGAGTTCACCTCGTTACCATTGGCGGATTTCACTGCAGCGAGAGAAGCCTCGATCTCATCCAAAGCGAGAAGCGGGGAACTCCTTTTGTTCTTGTTTCTAGCGAAGAGCGAGATTTTCTTGAGTCCTGCCAGCATTTTCCAGTACAGATGATCCTGATTGTCAAGTGCAAGAGTTTCCAGCGAATCTGAACTGCTTGTATCGGAAAGTGAGCGGTCTAGGACGTTCTCATTGTAAAGACTGACGAAGTGATGCTTAATGGTAAGTTCGATAATCTGCTCTGTGTCGGTCATGAAGAACTCAGACTTTTTCGATAATTCTGCAATGAGCTCTGGTGGAAGAAGAGGAGATGTGCATCCAAGAGTAGCTTTAAGGCTCTTGAGTTCGACCTCTGCAGAAACAAACCACGATGGTAAGTTGCGGTAAAATTTGTCCAACGAAGAGGTCTTGATGTGTCTGTGATGGTGTGTCTGTTTACCAGGCTTTTCGCCAAATTCCTCGAGGAGACGATTGTTCAAGAATTGATTGACCGAGCCCTCACTCAAATTCTTGAAAGTGTATGTCGTCGAGCTCGTGACAATTTCGTTGATGCCGTTCAAAACGTCTGGCTTGCCAAGGTTGATGAAAGCGCCCTCGGCTGTACCCGAGACTTTGAGTCGAAGATTCTTGAGAATATGGAGCTGAAGCTCTGCGTTGTCGCAACCAACAACTTCCTCGCTCACTCTTGGGTTTTCGTCCCCTTGGGGAACATCCACCTTACGAGAGAACTTGAGGCAAGGATGAAGAACATGACATTTGGCGTTGTAATCGTTCTTCGCCGAGGTGAGCAAGTGGAAGTACATCAACGAGTAGGAGATGTCAATTATCTTCACCTGCTCACCATCCAAACGAACGACATACTGCGGCTGCTCAATTGCACACTTTACACCAATGCGAGGGTAGTATTCGTTGAGCAAGCTGACAGCTTTGTCTAAGAGGGTTTTTGGTGGAGCTTCCGAGGTTTTGTAAGGTCCGTCAAATTGATGTGCCACAGGGGTTTCAGGGGAGGATTCTGTGCTGGTAGATGAACTTTCGTGGTCCATCTCTTCCGATTGGGACTCTCTTCGGGAGTGGCCTCCCTCGCGCTGGCGTTTTCTCAATTTACGTAGAATCATCGTCTTTCTTGCCAAGATACGGTTGTAAGATAACAAGGCAATTTGCTTGACACTGAGGTCCAACACGGGGTTGCTGACAGAGGAGTAGATTTCCATTGTGCAATCTCTGAATCCAAAGCCTTTGGCCAAGTGGTCAAGGACATTGGTCTTGAGAGAGAAACTCAAGTTGGGAATGTTGAGAAACTCGTCCACATCTGAGTGCTGGAGCTTAGTTGCTTCGTCAAACCGGCGTGATACGAAGAATGTCTGTAGCAACACAACGGATGCTGTCAAGTGTATGGGCCTGTCCTTCTTATTATTAAAGAGCGCCATGAAACCAGCGGCCTTGTCTGTGAGATGCGAAGCCTGAAGAGCCATCGACTTCACGGAAACGGAGAACGACAAAGATGGCTCAACGTGAGAGAAGTACTCGTCCAAGTCACAGGTGGAGGAGCTGGGGATGCACGGTATTCCCAAAACACGGGAGTTGCCAATGTTGAGCGAGACTTCCTCCAAGGTTGAGACCACTCGCTGGTAGACTCTCGAAAGCTTGTCAACGGTCTCCTGTAGGTGTGTTTCTGTGGATTCGGGCTCCTCTTTTGGAGGCTTCTGGGCGCCAGACCTGTCTTCCTGGAAAAGGTGCCTAAGGATCTGAAAAGCGCCGATTTCCAGGTCGTCGAGGTAAACTTGCATAATTGTCCCGCTGAGAATGCCCGTGGAAGTGTCTACGTTGGTCTTCGCCAGCGCATTGAAGGTGCTGATGGACAATGGAGGCACGGCTGAAGAAGCCAGCTTCGGGCTCGACACCACATTGCGCCCAGCAACGACGAAGATGAGATTGAGGTAGTCTTTTCTGTTTGTGACCCTCTGTTTCTTCAACGTGAGGTTGATCGTCTCGAGGTCCACGAGACTTTGCGACACAACCAACTCCGACGATTTGAACTCGAGGTCGATTGTGGGAAGGTGCCATAGGAGGAATCTGAAAAACCACTTGAGGCGTTTTGGGAAGATCGAGATCGGGTCGGGACTGAACCGGCAGTCCTTCTCCGGGACATGTTTAGGCTTGGAGCTCTTTGACTTCTTCGGTAGAATCTCAACACGCAACCCTTGAACAATGACTCGTTTTGAGTTGCCCCATAGGCGGAACCGGACGGAATTCGCATAGACTTTGACCTTTTTCGTCTTGAAGTAGACATGGTTGAACGAGATCCCGTTGTTGATCGAAATATAGCCCAACCAGGCGCCCAAGAGCACATAGAGTAGGTACCATCCGATATACCATGCGCTCACGGAAACCGTGAACCAATAAGCGATAGGGTGCATTGAAATGTGGCACTACTGGCAGTAGTGAAAAACGGATAGTATGGCCCAAAGTCAAAAGAAGGAGACGGTTAAAGTGTAGATGTCGGGGAGGCTTTGCTTGTTGGACTTAGGTTATGCTTGGGGAGTGCAGAGAAGAGATGTTTACATCAGACTGGTTCTGACAGCAAGAGCAACCGCCGAAAAACGGGGATTTTTTGGGGTTTTTGAGATTGAGATCTTGAGAGAGGCAGATCTGGAGATCTTAGGAATGTATTTGTCTTTTTTAAAAAATTTGTGTGTTGTCCAAATAAATTACGCTGGCTATGGTGGTCTTCTCGCTTATGACAATAGTGCATGCTTGCTTCAAGCGGCTTGCGCATGAGGCATTAAGCTTTCACGAATGGGGAACACTAAAAGAAGCCATTACTGGCCAAAAGAGGCAAAGTGGATGGTTTGAAGAAGTTAAACAGATTTATTTGTTGGGGAGAATCTTTTAAAGGGATTTTGAACATTTTGGTGTTTCAGTAAGCGAAATTCGTGAGGCACTTTTACGACAATGCTGGTGCAAACACAATAGCACTTTAGACGAAATGCAGGCTTGAGACAGCGTCAATGTCTGTAAGACTAAAGGGCAGGGTAGCTAGCAATTGACAAATGGGAAACTGGCGATTGTGTTTGAGTTGGTGAAACGTGACGGCCCAAGACCTGGTTTGGGGCTCGTTGGCTCGTTGGCTTCAAACCAATGTAGATTGCTAATCTCCAAAAGTTGCCAAACCATGGTCGACTAAACAATTAGCGATATTTTGCCAATTTTGGATACTGAGTTTGCCGTGTGGATCTTATAATAGGACTGGCCGGTCTAGCATCATCGGCAAGAAGGTCACAGGTGATCCATAGTTTGCGTATTTTCGGCCCGAATAGCCGCCGAGGCGCCTCCCCTCCTCGAGTGCTTTGGTCCTTCTTTCAAAATTTCCTTAATACTGGCTACTTTTGCTTAGCAGATGTAGGGAAGCCAAAGTTGCAGATCGAGCAAGCCAGGTTTACACGTGCACCGAGGTCTGTTGCAGTCGAAGGAGGTATTGAGGATGTCAATAAAACATCGTTGATCTGAATCAAGGATTTCTTGAATCTAGAGATCCCATGTTTGCGGCAGGAGCCCAAACGGTAGAAATGGGCTGCGGGCTTCGAGAAATTGAGCAACTTGCTACATTACTTATACCAAGAGCCAAGTCTTAGTATTCCTTGGACCCTTAGTATGCTAAGGAAATTGCTTCGTGTTGTGTGCGGTGAACGGCATTTACGGTAAGATCCAGACCAAGTGTCTCGTCAAAAGTCAACTGGCTCTAAATGATCGAAGTCATCGTAGGTATTCCAAAGTGCACATCAATAACCAAGGGACTAATATTTCAAAAATAAAAAGAAATGCTTAGAATTAACTTGATCTTCTCCCACGAGACCAATCAATTGCGGGTCCAGGGGAAGCAGAATTACTCAGTTCGTCAGAATCCACTCAACGCTATCATCTCATGGCGTGAAAGCCACTAACTGGCAAGAAGTGTTCTACTCAATGAAGTGAATGAGACAGAAAGTCTTTGAAAAACAAACAAACAAAAACCTGCTACCATCCTTGACCTGGAGGGTCAGCTTACAAACTGTGCCTATTCGCTCACTCACCTCGAGTAACTTTTTGCAGCCATATGAATCGATACCTCAGTCATCAAGTCCAGATTCAAAAAAGAGGTTTACATGACAATTTTGCTAACAAAAACCCACTTTAATTGTAGATCAAAAAGAAAAAAAATTAAATTCGTCGTAATTTGGACACCTCCGTCAGCTTCTTCACTGCCTGACGAAGAATGCCAGCTCCATACCAAAAGCCAGATCGTATCACGTGCCTCAGCATAGGGCTCAGACCTAGCGACTGCACTCACTATCGAGGCCTTTAATCCTGCACACAACCCCCCAAATTCTCTCACTGTGAGGCCCTCCAAGCTCTCTCTCGCGCAGGATGCCCATGGAAAAATTTTAAATCTTACCGTCTTAGGATTCCTCTTCCACAGCTTACTGACAACACTGCCAAAAGTATGTAGCACAGAATCCAAAATCAAAGCACGTTACGCCAAATAATTCAAAAAGCATTGAATCGAGAACTACAATCCAAACTTTAAATTCGTTTCCGTCCGTTCGTCATTTTTCACCAAGCATCGACAGTGAAAATTCAACACAGTCCATCCATTAAGATTTCCACATTCCACGAAAGCATAAGCAAACAAAATATCCTCAATGTGCCTGCCAATTCAACTGCAATACTAACAGATAGTGTCCGTGAAGATTGTTAAGAAGTACACCAAGAAGTTCAAGAGACATCACTCTGACAGATATGACAGAGTTGCCGAGAACTGGAGAAAGCAGAAGGGTATCGACTCTTGTGTCAGAAGAAGATTCAGAGGCACCATCCGTCAGCCAAACATCGGTTACGGTTCCAACAAGAAGACCAAGTTCTTGAACCCTCAGGGCTACAAGGTCTTCTTGGTCAGAAACACTCAGGACTTGGACGCCTTGTTGATGCACACCAAGACCCACGCTGCTGAGATTGCCCACAACGTCTCTTCTAAGAACAGAGTTGAGATTGTCACCAAGGCCAAGTCTTTGGGTGTCAAGGTCACCAACCCTAAGGGTAGAGTTGCTTTGGAGGCCTAAATATGTGTATAATCTGGGTTGACGTAACGAATACAATAATCATCTGAGAAGGACATCATTCGGTGATTGTAGATTGCGAAGTTTTGTTATCAGAGAAAATGAATTTGAGAGATAAAAACATATAATATAGTGGAGCAGAGATGCGGTTATACAGAAGCCATAATAATTATACGTAATGGAAGTGTTGATTCCAATTTCATGAGTGAGGATCTTTTATAAATCCATTTATAATTGCATCTTTGACCTTCAATCCTTGAGAAGACTACGAAATTTTCTCCAACAGAATCAATCTACAGCATCATGGCAGGCAGGGTTCATTAGCCTAGTCTATGTCGTCTCACTATCGTCAATTCTTGACTAGCGCTTCGCTTTGGCGGCGCTGATGTCAAGGTGGTGGTGTTTCTTTATCTTGTATCCCAACTCGCACACTCCGTGCTCGTCTATCTTCAAATCGTTGCTTTCGTGGTAGGTCTTGTCTACGAGGAAGTTGGCCTTCTCGTTTTCCTCTCCGGTGGTTCTGGACGCCATTGTCTCAACCGGCTCCTTCTTCTTCAGTTCATCATTGTTTGGTTGTGGCTCTTCAGCAGCTTTCTGTGATTCCTCAACGGCTCCAGGAACTTTACTCTCTGGGCCGTCTTTCGTGCCTTCTTGGCCATTCTGCTCTAATTGTGCATCTCCGTTGTGAAGCTTGAGCTGGTCAACCGAATCTAAGCAGTCTTCAAAATCACCTGAAAGATCGGCAGTATTTCTGCTCACGTCACCATCCTCAACGGGTTGAGCAACTTCGCCATCAGCTACGGGCTGCTTCAGGTCCTCGTGCTCAGCTTCAGCCAAACGAGGAAGAGGAAGAGCCGTTTTATCGTTTGAGCCAATATCGCACATTGACCGCAATTTGCTGCTGGACCCTGTGCTCGACATGGTATCGCTGCTACCTCTGTTCTTCAACAACCTTTCCTCGTTTGCTTTCAGTTGCAGCAACAGTGAACTCGACTTGATAGAAGAGGTATCGTCAGGCTGTTGCAAACCAGCCATATCTAGCATACTCCGAACTGGCGTATGTGGGAGAGTATCCTCGTCCAAATGACCGTAGGAAGTGTTTCTTCTTGAAGGAGCTGTTGATGGAGCATGGATAGATGAGCTGGAAGAGGATGTGGCGCCATTGACAAATGGATATACACTCTGATCAGGGTGCTCGTAAATACACATCTCCAAGCCAATGAACCACGGATCGTTGACCAACTCCTCGAGATTATAACGGTTCTTCACATCAGGATCACAGAGTTTCCAGGCTGCACGGGCAGCGCCTCTGCTTTCGAATCTAGCAGCCCATTTGAACTCGGAACCGGGTCCTCTAGCATACTCCTTGTTGTTCTTGAACAGCGGATGGTTGGAGCAGAATCTGTCTCTGTTAAAAGAGTAGTCTCTGAATTGGTGGTCCATGATGCTCGACTGTTGGAACGGCACGCCGGCGTACACTATGCAAAAGAGGAGCATGCCCAACCCCCACGAGTCCATCTTGAACGGATCGTAAGCGAGATTCTGTCTTTCTCTCTCGGCATGGCTCAAGTCCTTGAGCTTCATGACCTCAGGAGGGGAATATGGCGGAGAGCCCACGTAGGTGTACATTTTCAGAACGGGAGAGTCGAAGTTCATGGGCTCCTCGTGGCCCCAGTCGCTCACGCCAAAGTCACAGAGCTTGGCCACGCCATTACTGTCCAAAAGGACATTTTCGGGTTTAAGATCACGGTGCACAATGTCATTGTCGTGCAAGTACTTGACGCCGTAGGCAATTTGCTTGAAGAGACAGTATTTCTCATTCAACGGCAGGCGCTTCCAACCGGGTTTTACAATCTGGTTAAAAAGGTCACCGCCACGACAAAACTCCATGACAATTCCCCAGCCCCTGGTGATGTTGCCCTGCGACTGGAGCCTAAGAATGGCCAAGGTGTCGACCACGTGCCTCAGCGCCCTGATATGGCGGGAGATTATGTACTCTTTGGCGGCTCTTTTGTAGAACTCCTCGTCCGTCTCCTTTGGGAACATGGTGAGCCTCTTCAAAGCGTAAAGCCGTCTTTTGTTGCCCGCAAGCTGGCACGTTCTCACCTCCGCAGAGCCTCCATCGCCTAGCTTGTGCACATCGGTCTCAAACTCGAAATCGTCCAAGAAATTGATGTGGTTTTCGTGCAATTCTGCAGGGAGGTAGTCGTTCGGGTTGGCCACGGGGTTGGCAGGCACTCTTAGCCCGCTTTCGGGCCCGCCTTTGAGGTAGAACGAGGCACTGTGGGGCACCTGGTCCAGCGGGTTTTTGTTGATGCCGTATGGGTTGTACTTGATCTTTTCGTGGTGGCCGCCCCCGTCACGGCCGTTTATGGAGTTTTTCTTTGTAAGCGTCCCGAATTTCGGCAGCGGGGCGTGTGCAAACGTCTCTGCCCTTCTCACTGGGCGATTATGGAAATTCGGCGGTTTGTGGATCGTTTCGAGCGGAACGCTAGTTTCTGACGAACGGAGTGAAGGCACCGACGGCGTGCGTGAGACCTTGGAGCTGGGCGACCCCAGCAGGGCGTTTTTCGCCGGTTCTGGTGTCCTGTCTTTCTTGTGGAAGAGCTTGGAGATGCCGTGGTGGGTGTGCGAGGGGGACGGGGCCTCCAGTTTGGGGGTTCTCTCTCTGTGGAAGAGGTGTTTCAATGTTTTTTTTTCCGACATTGTCACTGTGGTTTGTGGGAAAGAAGTGTTGACCTGAGGTGAAGCGGAGGTATCGAGGTGAGATTGTAGATAATTGGGGTGTAGTACAGGACTGAGGCAGGAGGAAGGGGAAAGAAAACCTTAAATTCGGGTCCGATCGCCGAGGCGTCGCTAAGCTGATTTGGAGGGTTTCGGGGAAATTACGAACGGGACAACGGAATCTCTACTTTTTTTTTTTATAAAATCATCGCATGTTTTCTTCGGACTATGTATGGCGCTAGTAGAGATTGCGGTGAAGACAACCGGGCCGAAAAACAATGGTGCGGGCAGAATCGAAGAAGCGCCAAGGACCGTCGGAGTCAGAAGCCCGAAGGTGGGATCTGGCTCAGGCACAATGCTTCTTTGCAGAATCTGCGTGGAACAAGAAGGCGTGGGGAAGTGGAGGTTGAGGGCTGAATGAAGGACGAATGGAAGAAGCGGAGGAGGAAGGGAGAGGAAGATGAAGCTAGACAAGAAGGGCAAAAAATTATTAGAAATCGGAACAAGAAGAGCAACAGGAAGAGGAGTCTGACTTCTTTTTTCTTCTTTTAGAGTGCTGGTGCCTTTTGATGGGGCATGGGGGGCCTTATCTCATGGGGTGTAGCGCAAGACACACAACCCACCCACGGGACATAGGGTAGTCCAGAAGGAAAACTTCTGAGCTTTGGAGATGTCTCAAGTCTTATGAGCTCAATTAAGGTTTTTTTTTTTTTTTTTGATTCCTTTTTCATGTTAGTGAGCTCAACAATTCGAAATTCCTAATAGCATCTCAGTGCTAAGCCTGGTGCGTGGTTGGGTTAATCCTAGAATCGGGCAATCAAGAGATCCACACCATGAGCAGGAACACTGATTCTCTCACTTCTGCTTTTGTCACACAATACAAAGATTAAAAGAAAAACGCCCTTGATGTGTTACCATACCATTGCACAATTGGATTGAAATCTCAGTAAACTAGGTTGATGGGCCATTGGCCAGTGACTTACTTTGCTGCGCTGGTGAGGAATTGGCTGCGAAATTCAACATTTGACAGTTGGCGTTGAAATTGCACATCTAAAAATGTAAGACATCTGTGATAGTAAAATTTATCCGGAGAAGAATGTTCTTGAATCCAGTTTCGTTAACAAAAAAGAACAGAAATGCATGTGTAGATACAAAAGGATCGCTCTGCCCAGTTGCTACGAGCGGACTATAAGGAAGCATGAGAGCAATGGTGTTACAAACAACATGAAATGAAGTCAAAAGCCAATTGGCAAGAAAAGAATGTCTTTTCCCCAGTTGGTGGAGTAATCCCTCGCTTAGTGGCGCTTACCGCATGTAGCTTAGCGTGTCTACCGAGATGTGCTTGGAATCAGTTGCTAAACATGCTCCACACCCCAGTTTGCTTGATTATGAACACAAAACCCCACATAAGAAAGAGAGAGAGATGGAGAAAAGGCGTCAGAATAAGCAAAACCTCCAAAGTCGAAACAATGCATGACGGCTAGCTCTTTGAGCATACCTAGTTGGCCAGTTACTCCACATCAAACCGTGTGGCACACCAGGTTTGTATTGCTGTTCAGGACCAGTTCAAAAGCAACAAATATGCTTAATCGGTCTGGTGAGTTCTGCCTTTGAGAGCACGAAATATACCTATGGTGTACCAAAACTCAATCGGGCTTTTGATAATATTGAGGACGACAGAGAATATAAGATATACTCTACTTAAAATTCGTATTTGAAACAAAGGCTACATGATGAAGGATAAATGATTTAATTTCGTTGTAGCACGTTCTAAAATGTATCAGCCGGGGGAACAACAGGGTCCCAACACGTGGGCCACTAAAAGAGGGAAAGAGATGATCGACGAGGAGGCCTAGAAGGCACAAAAGCCAACGACGATCTGAGCTTGAGGGCTTATTGACTTTGACAGAGAAAGAAGCTTTAGAATTCGTATGAAGCGTAAGAATTACTCGCGAGAACATTACGTCAGCGTAGGCCTTGAGGTAGGTAGCTGTCATATCAGGATGAGAGCACATCATTTACATGTTGTTTTACCATATATTTCAATCTCTCACTCTCGACCGTCTCAAATACACTCTAAATTTCCGAGCCATTATAGCCCTCTGATTCTATCTTCAAGCAGGAGGTCATTTTCTCTACGAAGTGACAAATTCACAAGGGCTGATATCGTAATTTGGAAATGATGTGAAAAAGATGGGCTAGGTGGTGATACGCTTATGCATTTTTGCTTGTAGACGACCCAAGTAAATCGTACTTCGTGTCCCAATCCTAATTTGCAAGACGTCAATTGATAAGCCAGCGATCAAACTTTAGGGTTGAGTCCTCGCTTGTTTTCAAACAAAGACCAAACCTCGTTTATTCCCCTCCAGTCTCGCTAATTTCTATATTTTCTTATTCAACAGTTTGCCGGGTGCCGAAAACAGCGCTTAATGATCCTCTCGGTCATGATGATGAGATCCATGTAGTTTGAGCCACTTTGTATCACTTCTTTGCAGACATATCCAAGAGTCGTAAGTTATGCCAAAGAGGCTACAATAAAACGCCTCAGGCGCTTGAATTGATTTAAGGTTACGGCGGAATTTGAAGTGATATCTTGGAAGCTCTCAACTTCTTCGAGTAAATCTCTTGCCCTCAGTGGAACACAACCATATTTTCAGAATGAAATCAGACGCTCATTATATATCAAAGTTACGAAGCGAGTGAATTTGACCTTTCACTTCTTTTGTTGTCACAATTTTGCTTGAAGTACATGGGTCTCAGAGCACAGAAACTAGCACTGTTGGAGCTAGAGAAGAAGAAGACTTTTGACTGATTGAAATAGCTGCCTCGGAGGATCAGATCCTACATTCAAAGGCAACCTTTGTTCCGAACTTTGATAAAATGTCAACCCAAGAGGCCCAAAAGTCGACGAAAATTCCCCTTTCTGAGCTAGAAGTGTGCAAAAATCCCCAAGTTTCTCTGTCAACTTGCTCCACACAATGAGCTCCAGGCATCCCGAATCAATTGAGGATCAGATTACTAAATTTCATAGCTCTATAGGTCGTCAATCATTTTCCGGGGTTTCTTTTTCGACTCCTTTAATTGTGTGCATCTTGGAGGGGCTTCTGGCTTCAGCCACTTTGGGCGCCTCTTTCGCAGCCAATACGATAAGCGGGTGATAAGGTAACTCCTTCGGGACAAATTGGGAATTTTTGAATTTAGAGGGCTAAGCAACCGAGAGCAACCCTAACAAGTCGGTATTTGCTATTTTCTCGAGAATTGAGTTTGAGTTCGAGATTTAGACAGCCTACTTGGATCTCATTCGCAATGTGTAACAGCAAGCAGAAGGGCTAAACATGACATTCAAATATTTGAGATTTTGGCAATATTTTCTGTCCGTTACACTCAATTGCTACCCTAAAGTATCTTGCTGAGTTTTCATGGTAGTTCCCTTGCAATTGATCAAGTCTTGAATCATAAGCCACCTACACTTCATCAAATTACTTGTATATTACACTAACGGTATCAGAAAACAATTCACATATGTATTGAAGAAAAAGCGTGACGGCTTTCATATCATCCAACGATGAAGGAGTAGAGGAAGCAAAGCGTCCGTGGGGAGCTTGGCCAATTAAACACTCTCTTCGTCAGATGGCTTCTGATTCCTCTTGATTCTGAAGAAACGAATGCCACCGCTTCCACTCTGGTCACCCTTCTCAACTGGAACGGATCTGGTGAAGGAAGAGTCATCGGGGAGCTCACCCTGCTGCTGAGCGTCCTGGGGGTAGTAGCCAGTGTTGTCAGCACCACGGACGTTGGCAATGTGCTTCTTGTAAGATGTGGCAATGTTGTTAGCGCAGCTCACGAACCAGACAATGGCCAAACATGCGACAGCGGTCCACATGATGGCGAAACCCTTGACACCGATCTTTGCACTCAAGTTCTCGCTGTGGAAAGCGTTTCTGGCCAACACGGCAACAGAGGTCTGGAAGGCAGCAAAACCAGCAATGAAGAAAAGAGCAAAGGAGACCAAGATGATGACAATTCTCTCAATGACATCGAAGCAGAAGCCGGCCAAGTCGACCAAGAAGGCAAGCACGGCGAAAACGAAACCGATGAGGAAGAAAGCAAACGAGAATCTCGACAAGTAGTAGTAGGTGGAGTCGTCACTGATGAAATCGCTAGGGACGCCCAGCTCGGTGTTGAAGTTTCTGTATGGAGAAATAGCGTAACCTGGGCCAAGGTGGCACGAGGAGAGGTCGCTGGCGTCACAGACACCCCAGAAGAACCACTTGGACTCGGAGTAGGCACCGGAGATGCCCGAAGTGTCGGCTCTAAGCCATTCGAATCTGTTAAAAGGGAAGTGGTCGACAGAGCCGGCCAAGACGATGAAAATCAACAAAAGGGTGGTACCCGCCAACAAGATGAGGTTGGTGAAGGTGCCGAAGATTCTGAACATTCTGGGAGATTAGCAGATGGGAATTGATTAATGTGCTGATAAACAGAAAGGGTGTGGGAGGTCTTTCGGTTTATTTTTTTGGTGAGAATGTTTGCTCTTCAAGGAAAGAAAACAATGCCTGGATGTGAAATTGAGCGAAGACCCTTTGCAAGCTTGTAAAGTGGAAGTCGAGGCCTCTGGATGGAATTGGCAGGAAAAGCTAGCAATGAAGTAGGCGAATCTGACGAAAAAGCAGAGATGCAGAAGGTGGCAGACGGGAGAAAGTATATAAGTGCCCGGCAAAGAAGCAATATGGGAATGACTTGACAAGCGTTGTCCTGCACCCAACCCACAAGCCCCAGCAGTCTCCCAACCCTTTGCCAATGCGGATCCTGCGGTTTTCTTCAGTGTGCGTTTGTTGCTAGAGGGACAAGACGATAGAGTTTGGGGCGGGAGGATTCGGGATTTTGGGATATAGCCAATCAGAAGTCGCAAAAGCCGGCTAGCAAAACATAATTCAAGATTTCCCCCAAAATCAATCGTTTTTTGGCCCCTCCGTTTCCCTCGGCTTCAGCAAGATAGGAATTCTGCAGGAAGAATGTTTTGTAATTTGCCCAATGCGGCCGAGATTTTTCTCAATGCGTCAAAACATCAGACACCGGATGAGGCAGGTCACCGATTTTTTTACATCTCATGTCAGGCTTCCAATGTTCTGTGCGCACCCCAGTTTCCAGTAAGCCTTGCTTGGATGATTCTGTGTCATGTTGCCGAGCATCATTTGCAACGTTTTGGGAAATTGCATCTGCCGAAGATTTTCGCTTTTCTAAAAAACGTCACCTCTCACAAAACTTCAATGTTTTTGTGCAAGGCAACAGCAGCCCTGTAGCAAACAATTGCTTCCCAGAGATCTTGCAGCCAGCCGTCCCGCAGTGACCGGCTGTTAATTTTGGCATAACTTGGCGTGTGGGAGGTTCTTCCCCGTGGCTAGTTTTAAGCCTTCTTCCTCCTCTGACCTTTTTTTCTTCTTTTGCTAGATTCCGCCTCATGCATTCGAAACTCGCCTCTTCATGCTGTGCCAATCCTCACCTTCGCTCTATTTGTAGATTTCCCGTTACGTCACTTGCGCATGGTAGAGTTTCCTCAACACATTCTCCAGCCTCGCATTTCGCAACCATTTCGATGCAGAGCGCTTCCTTGCGCAATTGGACTTCAACAGCCATTCTGCCTGGGTAGATTTACGGCTCTGGATAGGTGTTGCTGAGCAATAAAGGGAGGTGATTTGCCGACGTAAAAAAAAAAAAAAATCCCCAGGATTCGCTTTTAGGCGACCGTTGTGGGGTCACCCACGCTCGAAGCCTTTACTCGCCAATTGCTTCCAATTCATTCATCTCTGATATGAGCATTCATCGGTCCTTGCGCAATCAACTGGCATAATACTTAGATACCTTGATCTCCTTGTTTTATTCATTAAAACATTGAACTCTTTGGATCATTCACTCATCAAGGTATGGCCAATCCTCATTTTCCTCTTATTCTCTGTGATTCATTCCTTCAGTTTCGAGTCTCATTTAAGATACCCTTGTCCTTTTTGATTTTCTGAGTTTCCTTAACTGCTTCCTTCACTCCTCCCCCTCGTCGTCATCTTCCCACTTCTTGCACCACCCGTACCACGTCCTCTCCACACACCGTTTCGGCCTGTCGGTCTCTGTCGGCTCGCTCGATGAGGTGCTTGTCGGCTCGCTCGCAGTTGTCAGCGCTGTGGGTTTGGGCTTGAGGGGATGCGGAAGAAGCGGCTCGTCAGGCTCGGTATCGTCTTTGCTAACAAACCGCCAGTTGAAACAGTCTCTGCAAGGCGGTTGGTCCACGCATTTGGCTGTCTCGTTGTATTTGAGTATGATCTCGTCTATCACCGTGTGTATGCGGTGGTTGAGCATGTTGACGTGCCAGCCTAGGTCGGTCACAACGTCGTAGACACAGAGCTTGCCTGTGTGGCACGCTGTCTCCATGGCATAGCCAGCAACAGAGCATGAAGAGGAGGCTCCGTTGCACACGCCCATAAATATTGGATCGGCAGTGTTGCCGAAATGCCAGATGTGCTCCATGTGCTTGGGAATCCCAGGAGCTTGGGGAAGGTGGAGTCTTTTGGTTGCAAGCATCTCACCAGGAGCCTCGAAGGCCACTACAGGCAAGCCGTAGGTGCGGCCTAGAAGCGATGCAAGAGCTCCTCCAAGCGAATGGCCCGTGATCCAAATGTCTGTCGTTTCTGGAGGGTACAATTTGGTCACATTGCGATAGAGGTCCAACGCTGCCTGGTAGTACCTATCCTGGCGTAGAAGCTCTTTCTCCAAACAATCCTGGTTGCATGTGTAGGTCTTTTCGTAGCAGTCACACACGGTGGTCCACATGTAGCCCACTCTTGCGCAGCAGCACAGAAAGAGAAGATTGTCGTTGATCTTGTCGTTGGTTGCGGTCTCATCGGATCCTCCTCCGGGAAGACCTGCTCCTGAGGTGCCCTTGATGCCAATCACCACGGTTTTGGAATCGTTGCTGACGAAAACATGGCCTCGAAGTCCGTCTTCGAGCCAGCCAAAATTCACATCCGGATGCTCACTATCCGGGTTCCAAGGGTCCCCTACGTCGATCCAGTCCAGCTTCTTCTTTTCGTCGTCGTCCACAGGCAACTTGACGTATGCGTTCGAGGAGATGAGCGCAAGAGCCACGACAGAATCTTTGTCCTCCACATCCGGCAACAAAACGTCCTGCTCGGGCTCCCACTCGAGACCGATCTTGTTAAGAATCTGAGGGTTTCCCTTCACGGACATCGCGTAGTGGAGGTACGAGTCGAGGAATCCCGGCGTGTGGCGTTCCTTGAGCCTTCTAAGTCTAGCCGGCTTTTTGGACGGCTTGATGTTCAACTCCATCGTCCACGGATCTTTCTTAGCAAACGCCTTGGACCAGCCCTCGTTGGCAAGGACGGAATCGGCGTTATTGGGGTCTGTAGGCTCGCCCTGGGTGTACAACTCCTCGTTGAGCTGTGATAGAGTCTTCTGGTGTGATTTCAAGAACTCAGGCGTGATGTCTAGACGTCTGTGAATTCTGTTATGCTTTCCTGTGCCGTGGTGGAACACGTGCTTCAAATGAAACAGGTTTGACCTTTCTAGTGTGCTTGTGGTGTCTGTTTGGAGTGGTGGTTCTGACTCTCGTAGGTCAGCCATTTCTGGGAGGCGTTGGCTTGTGTAGAGGTATAAGAGCATCGCCAGAATGGACAAAAGCGGAATGAACACTCGGAGAAGTCTGCTTTTCCACGATATTTTATCTCTTTGCATTTTGGGTGACTGTTTCTCTAATAGCATGGGGTTGATAAGATAACGTAGTAGTAGGTGGGATCTTGGATCTTATCGTAGTGCATGTAGCCTACGCGGTCCACACCTATAGAGTCAGTGTATGGTCTACTCAGTACTAGAATATAATCTTTTGGGGGTTTGTTCAATTTTGCCTCCCATTGTGATTTGATTCGTCGTTGATTTTCTGAATCGATTTATTCATTGAATTTATTGTTCGTGTAGTAGCGTCGCTCTCGGCGCTCTATGTCTGTATCTCACTAGTAATGGCTGCGAAATTCACGAAACCACCTATGCTCTCCCGTTTTTCTCCTCCTCACCGGCAAATACATGCCGCAGGGCAACTAGCGCTATGTCCTTCACGTGAGAGGGCGCTTTCCCCGTTTTCTTCTTCTCCACAGCATAGCTCACCTGGAGGATCTTGCTCATCTTCTCCACAACGGTGCCCAAGGCAGTCTGGGAAAGAAACCCGCCAGATTTATAAAACTCATGGGCCAAAAGCGCAGAAAAGACGTCGCCGCAGCCGTTGAACGAGCACCCGATTTCGT
Organism: Candidozyma ruelliae; assembly: GCA_030582895.1. NCBI lineage: Eukaryota > Fungi > Ascomycota > Pichiomycetes > Serinales > Metschnikowiaceae > Candidozyma > Candidozyma ruelliae. Next base: position 43,753 of record JAJMHE010000023.1, on the reverse strand, counting down.
CGATGCTCACTTTGAAAATATTGGCTTTCGTTCCCGACTTCGAGTACCCCACAGAAGCCATCTCACCACCAACAACAGCTGACAGAAGCACAACCTGCGGAACCCCATAGAGCTCGTTGAACCTGTGAAGAGCTTCCTCTGCACCAGACCAGCTGTCTATCTTTATGCCAGTAAGAACCTCAAGCTCAAACTGATTGGGTGTGACCAATGAAACAAGCCCTTTCGCCAAAAATGTCTTATACACGGGCGGAACGTCCTCCAGAACATACAACTTGCCGTTATCTCCCAAAACAGGGTCCACCACCACCAACGTCTCCGGGTGACTCACCTTGAATTTCTCTATATTCTCACACACCACCTCCAAAATCGCAGCACTGGGACAGTACCCGATCAATGCCATTCTGTAGGCATTATTTGGATCCCTTATTCTCTCCAACCCTTCAAAAAGCTTCCTTATTGTCTCCGGGTCAGACTTGCATCCAGCGAAAGTTCCGTACCCCGGATGGTTCAGGAAGTCTGTGGTATTTATGGCGTCCACGTCCCAGCCTAAGTACTGTAAGGGAAACACCACGCTTCTGTTTCCAACATACCCATGTGCCACATGTGACGAAACAGAAAGAAGCGACTTTGTGTCAATATTCTCCATGGGCTGTTTCAGAATCTGGAGAAGCCGAGGGCTCAAAATGCAAAGGCTGCTTTGACCTTGGGCACGTGACACAAACAGTTCTTATTTCACTAACGGTGAAGGCACAAAAACTCCCCAAAAAATGCCCAAAATGGAATGCTCCAACTTCCGTATCTAGCACCTTCGCTTACACCATAAAACCTCCGCTTTCTGATTCGAGGTTTGCGGTGTACGGGTCTACGCCAACACTAACACTGCAACGTCGCTCTTCTGTATACCATCGCACTATACTAACCAAAACACCAGTGTTGTCCAATGTCAGCCAAAAACTCTACCGAATTGAAAGTCGATTTCCCGATTTTCGGTATCAAGTTTATCGACAATAAGACCGTTTTGGCTGTAGGCGGCGGTGGTGAAGGAAATAATGGCATCCCTAACAAGATCACTGCAGTTAAGTGTAGCTTGAAGGTGAAAGACAAAACCAGGCGATTGCAGAAGTATCGAGAGATCACGTTACCGTCCAATGAAGATTCTCCAATGTGTGTGGAAACAGCCTCAGTTATCAGCGACGACGACACAAACCACTACATCTTCGTTGGCTGCAACCAGTCTTCAGCATTGATCAAGAACATGAACGTGAACAACAACTTGAGAAAATACGGTTTCACCGATGACGAGCACTTGAAGTTCCTAGACGCTGTTCAATTTGACCATGCAGTTCTGGCAGACTCGCTAGGTTCGTACCCGAAGGTCATTCGCTTGTCGCCAAATAGTGAAGTTGGTGCTTTCATGACGTCACAAGAGCCCTCAGAAGTTTACATATTTAGACCTGACCATCTCGAGTTGGTGGCCAAAATCCGCTCCTCCAATGGCGGCACAGTGAACGACTTCCATGTCAGCCAGAACGATGGAAGAACCTTGTGTCTCGTGACGTCGTCCACGGTGGAGATAGTGGGCACGTTCAACGGCCACACCGAGTCTGTTTCTTCCGTGAAGGCCGACAAAAAGACAGCCAAGGCGTTGGCAAAATACAATCTCTCGAAAGTGCGCTTCATATCCGACTCCGTCGTCGTCATTACGGGATCCTTGAAGTCAGGAAAAGGCGCCTACATCTTGCGCTACGACATCACAAAGCACAAGTTGTTGAACGAAACTCAGGTTCACAAGAAGGGCGTGGTAGTTGTCGATATCGATGTCTCTACCGCCCAAAACCTCATTGCTTTGGCCAACAACAACCAGTCCGTCTCCTTGCTTAGATTATCTGACTTCAAAGTTCTTTCTAACATCAAAAATTTGCATGAATTTGCGCTCACCAGTGTGAGCTTCTCTCCCAGCGGTACCAAGTTGGCCTCTGGTAGCGCTTCTCACTCGTTGAACGTGATGCCGATCCCCAAGGACTATGCCAAGGGCACTTCTTTCATTTGGTCATTGTTCAAGTTCCTCATGTTTGTTTTCGTCATATTTGCAGGTATTCTTCTTCAGCAGGCTGCCCAAGCTGGTCAGCTCGACCACTATAGAGACTTGCTCGAGCAGCAGATAGGGCCAATAGACCAATACGTGGAACTTTCGAAGAAATATGGTGAAGTTGCTTCCGAGAAAGCGCAAGTCTACGGCAAAATTGCATTGGATTTGTCTCAAAAATACGGAAGCGAGTACTATGACAAGGCTCAAGTCTACGGCAAAATCGGTTACGAAATGCTCAAGGAGAAGTCGGCCTACGGAATTGATTTGATCAAAGAGAAAATGAACCAAGACAAGCTCGACAGCGACGAAGACACGAAACCGTTCTTCACGATGACCGAATGGGATGATAAAGCGCAAACAGAGACCGCAACTACATCAAACCAAGCAAATGATACCCTCAATGATATCGTGTCGCAGGTCACTAAAGACCTAGGCGATATCACCAACGTCGATGTTGATATTGACACTGACTCCATTATTCGTGAAGCCGTCACATTAGACACCCAGCATACTTCAGTTTCCACTGAGAGCACTTTTTCGACAGACCCAGCATCGGAGTCTGACGTTGAAGTTGAAAACGTAGAGACCGCTAGCTCTGTTCTTGAATCATCAACCAACTTAGACGACCAGATCGCCCATGAGACTGCCTCGGTCGAGCAAGCTTCTGAGGAGGCTGTTTTCTCTGAAGACGAACCAGAGTCTTTTGCTGGCACAGTGTTGGAGGATGTTCGCCAAGTGGAAGAGCCCACTGCTTCGGTTGAGGAAACCGAAGAGACGGAAGTCGCTCATAGTTTTCAGAATGTTGAGCCCGAAGTTGTCGTGGAAGATGAAGTCACTACTGAGATTTCTGTTCCATCGACTGAATCGGTGGAAACTGCAGCTGAATCTCCAGACGCTGTTGAGCAAGCAGCTATCGAAGAGACAGTAGAGTCAGCTACTGACTCAGCCACCACTGAGACCAATTCCACAACGGAGAGCACTGAGACCAGTGTCACCGAATCTTCAAAGAATGAAGATGTTGTCGAGGAGACCGCGGTCGCTGCCTCCACCGAAGAGCCAATCACGTCTGTTGCTGAAGAAGTGCCTGTTGAATCGACCACGACTTCGTCGACCACTGTACCCACATCCGCCGCTGAGACAGTTGAAGAAATTGTCTCCGAGATACTGACTGAAACGGAGGAAGCTACACAACAATCATCTTCCGCAGAACAAACTGTTGCGGAGGAAATTCCAGAGAGCGTGGTCAGCGAGGTCACTCAGAGCTTGAGCAAGGACAAGGAGTCTCTTGCTTCCTCTGAACCTCCCTTGGACTCTACTGGAGCGGCCTCTGAGACCCTACTGGAATCTACTAGAGCAGCCTCTGAGACCCCATTGGAATCCAGCTTCGAGACAATTGCATCAACATCATCACCACAAACCCCATCATCGTTGCCATCATCGTCAGCAGAGGAATCCTCAGACGTTGCAGAGGAGCCAGAGGAGCAGGCTACAAGTATGACATCCGCTGAACCCGCCTCGTCGAGTGCGGAAAGCGAAGCAAAGTCAGAACCAACTGAGGAAGTTTCTTCAGTTATTGTCTCTTCCGCTCCCTCGGAATCTGTCGAGCCAAGTCCTGCCGAGTTGCTCAGTGAAGCTACCTCAAAGCTCTCATCCGAGCTCAGCAGCCTCAAAGCGTCCGCAGCGAGCGAGGACCCCCACGACGAACTATGAGTGCTGCTGACGTCACCAAAAATCAAAAACAAGCATGATACCAACCAGCTTGCGTTGCCGTTGTTAGAATCTGCCCAAGCCTAATTGGCTCTGTCCTGCACTGGCCTCCACAGATATGGATCACTAAGATGGCACCGCGATACGCGCAGTGAAAAAGGCCATATACTACGTGAAAGTCAGCTTGGGCACACCCTTATAAATAGCTCCGCTCCTCATGAGCCCCAAAAATCACTCTGATTCTTCGGACTGGAAGTCCTCCAAGCTACCGGGTTTGAGCCAGTTGGACTCACTCCAGCGGTGCTTGATCTGTAAAGACTTTCTCAAGGCCCCAGTTATCACATCCTGCAATCACACTTTTTGCTCCCAATGTATAAGGCAGCATCTTATGGCCGAGAGTCTGTGTCCCTTGTGTAAAAGCGAGCAGTTTGAGAGTAACCTCAAGAGGAACGTGCTTCTTGAGGAGATTGTGTTGTGTTTCGAGAGGCTACGACCAGACCTCCTCGAGCAACTCCAGCTTCCCGAGAATTCGCCACTTCCAGAGCAAAAAGTAACCCCGGAACATGAAGTTATTGAGATTCTCGATGAAGAATCTGCCTCGAGCTCAGCGCCAAATCCAAACGACAACCTCGTTCTGTGCCCTGTCTGTCAGCAAAGAATGGAAGCTGACTTCCTCCAGAGAAGCCATTTGGACGACTGTCTCAACGGGAAACCCACAAAGACTCCGCCCCAGCCACGACCATCGACGGCTCTGGCCAAACGGTCTAAAGGAATCTCCTCGTTCTTTCAGCCCCGGAAGCGCCAGAACGTCAACCACTCCTCGTTCTACTTCTCACAGCCAGAGAAACACCATCACGAGATCAAGAAAATACCGAAAATCGACTTCACATCGCTAGCAACACCAAAGCTCAAGGAGAAGTTGAGCCAGCTCAAGCTTTCCACTTCCGGCACTCGCAACCAGCTCGAGCTACGCTATAACCAGTACTATGTTTTGCACAATTCCAATCTGGACAGCAACAGGCCTGTCAGCGATTTGGAGCTTCGCCAGAAGCTCATGCAATGGGAAAAATCGCATGCTGCATTTTCTGCTGCTGCGTTGCCTGGAGGGCTATTTGCCGACTCATTAAGCCATAAGTGCATTGCCGATAAGGATTTTCCGTCGAGGCTCTGGCTTGATACGTATAAGAAGGACTATAAGAGGTTGATTCGTGCCGCCAGAGCCAACAGGAAGAAGAAGAAGACCGCCGATGCTTCTGATTCCAGTAGAACTGAGCCCAATACGACTGAACCCAAGGGTATGGTTGATGAAGAAGCGGCACGTAATGAGACGAGGGAGAAACAGCTTGAAGATGACGAAAAAGAACTACTGGGAATCAACAAGGGAGACGTGGCGGAGGTTGGTGGGGAAAAGAAGGAGGCAGCGGAGTTCGATTTCACGCAAAGCACGCTTTTCGTGCCCACCCCTTGATAAGCCGCCTCTTATTTCCTTATCGTCTTCGACTTACGTCATTTCAAGAAAACCGAAAACAATGGATTCGGCGTCTTATGTGTGGAGAAGGTCTTATTCCTGGCCATTGCTAGCTCGAGGCGTCTGCACCGTCTGCTAATACAGCACACAATGAAGACCAAGAATTGCTTATATTGAAGCCCTTGGCAAGGCTGATTCGCCTATTTTGGTGACCTGGAAACCGCCATTTTTTTATTTTTTGCAAATCGTCGTCCGACGCATATTTCCCAAAAACCTCCCCAAGTCATTTGACGTTTGCAGCCATAACGTCCCGCGCGATTTATGCATCCACGCCGGAACATCTCAACTAGCCCTGCCAGATTATCTCAAATCTAAAAGCCTATTGTTTTGCATATACCTCGTTCCTGAATCACCAGGCCTCCTTTCGGCATCCTATATTTGTCTTCCCAAATCCCTTATTTGAGCCGGCTCAGATAAAGCAATTCTACACTTGCTACGGTGATGGTGGATGAGTCTTCCTACTTGACTACCCACGAAGCCGCCTTGGCCGTGGTAGCAACGGCGATGAAGAAGGCTAGATTGTCTTTAGACACTCTTATCATTAATCTGTTTATGGGAGGGGTTCTTTTCACTGCTGGCGGCATGCTACACGTGATGATCCTATCAAACTGTCCCGAGACATATCTGACCAACCCAGGTCTAATACAGCTACTACAGGGCCTCATGTACCCTATCGGACTATTCTACGTGGTGATCATGGGTGTTGATCTTTTCAACTCCAATGTTCTATTTTTCCTGGTCGGTTTGGCCCGCAGGGCCGTCAGCGTGCTAGACTTGCTCGTTTCCTGGCTTGTTTCCTGGTGGTTTAACTTGGTGGGCAACATCTTCGTCTGCTACATCATCTGCCACTTCTCGGCCATCACGTCCTCTGAGCTGATGATCCGGGGCTCCCGGCTAATTCTAGAAGAAAAGGCTTCCCCAGCTTTCCACCAAACCCTCATCAGAGGCATGACGGGTAATTTTTTCGTGTGTTTGGCCATTTATCTCCAGCTCATGGCTAAGCCTTTGCATGTCAAGTTCTTCATGATGCTACTACCGGTGTTCACCTTCGTCTCTATGGGCTTCAACCACTCTGTGGCCGATATGTACATGGTGATCATAGGACTAATCAACAAAGGTGACGTTTCGGTGGGCACCGTTGCATGGAAGGTTTTGCTTCCTGCCTCCATTGGCAACATAATAGGCGGCTCCTTTTTTGGCCTCGTTGTTCCCTGGTACCTACATTTGTATGTGGTCGAACGCGATCAACGCAGACTACACTTGCCTCTGTACGATATGAGGGACGAACAGCCTGAACTCAACCAAGACTCGAGAGTCGTTCGTGTTGACCCCAGAGCCGAGGAAGAGGAAGAGGAGGAGAACGAGTTGGAGGAGGAAATACAGGAAAAGAGAGAAAAGAGGAGAGACTTGGACTCTCTCAGCTCTTCCAGGCTGGAAACGGAGATCGAGGAGCCCGTGGCCGCCTTGTATCGTCCGCCCACCAGCAGATCGCTCAGATCTATTCGCAGAAAGAGATCGTATCGCTCACCTTCCAATGTGTTCCCTGTGTATGGAATGGAAGCACCCAGAGAACGTGAGAGGTCGATTGCTACAGGAAGAAGCGCTTCAGGCTCAATTAATGGTGATCCCGAAGTACAAGACGAGGAGGACCACGGTGCTGAATTTCTTAGCGACCAGCTTCGCAGGACTATCTCCCGCCAACCTTCCAGGAAAACTAGAGAGAGAGACCTCGAGTCACAGAGCATTTCTCCTTCTCTCACGAATTTCAACAGGCGGCATTCTTCCTCGGTGGCCAGCGTACCACGACAGCTAAAAAACTTTACATTTGCAAACAACAAGAACGATCCGAAAAATAATATTGACGAACTCAACGCAAAATTTGTTAAAGCAGGTATCACCGACAGGGCTGCCAACGCTGCTAGTGAGGCAGCTGGGGTTTCTGGCTTCATCGGTCGTGATGAAGCACGTTCAACTCTGATGAGGCAAACGCCTTCTTCCATTGGGCCCACCTCTGAATACGATCGAGCAGAAACGCCTGTCTCATCCTCCGATGTTGAGCCCTACTCTCCGATGGATCTGCAGAAAACAGGCGAGAAGTAGGCCATTATAGACTAATAGATGCATCAATACACTGGGAGTAGCGTTATGAGAAATAATATTAGATGAAGATAGTGAAAATGATAATAATGGCTGCAAATCAGCAAAAAGACTGGACGAGTCCGGAGTCGAACCGGAGACCTTCTCCTTGCAAGGGAGACGCGCTACCAACTACGCCACACGCCCAAAGCTGATTGATTTCATATAATACTTTACCATTATTGTTAGCCAAATTGGTCAAAAAAATCGCTTTTTTTAGTCTTTCTTTGAATTCCCCGAGTTAGAATTAGTCATCCACAATTTTTTGACAAGCCATTTCGAGAGTTTGGGACACGAAAATCTATCAAGAAGTGCTCAAAAGCCATCCTCGCTCAACCTGTCGGGCCAAGGAAAATAAAATAAGACGCTTTCGCTAGCCTAATTAGTTCTAGCTATGTCATTTTGTTACATGGCCACCCGAAATCATAGTATTGCCTGCTTTGCTCGATGGACTCACCATTTCGCATTGCCCTTGAAAACTTTCACATCAATGCCACGAAAAAGTTGTTTTCTGGTTTATCTAAAGCCTTTTTAGATAATGTTTTCAGGTTTGCAGTGATACGGTATGCCGTAATTCCATTTGCATGACCAACATCATGGCCATCGTCATGAAGACGCTTGTAAATATTTGAGTATTCCCTTAACCCGAATCAAACACTTAAATGCTGTCATGAGACACACACTCTCTTTTTGTGAGCATATCCATTCCAACACGTCCCATTGATAATCTTCACTGAGTGTGGTTCGCATCATTTGTTGTTTCGTCGTCCGCATATACGTGGTGCAAGAACCATGTAGTCGACTTAACATCGTTATCAGCACGTAATTCTTCTATGGTCTTGAGATACCCTCGAGAACATTGATATCCGCCATAGCCCACTCGTGAGTCAAGTTATATTTCTCACAGCAGTCGAGGATATCGTCGAACACCCTATTCTTAACGCCCTCCCCATAGAGTTATGTGCAATTTTCCTTCGTGCTAAATTTGTATCCCAATAAGCCATCCACATTCTTTGAAAATGACACCAAATTGCTGTATGTGCTATCATCGATGAGGTCTCCAAAGTAACTCTCCATACGAGCCTTCTAGCGATCATGATCATGATAGTCGTGTCCAAAAGTGATATATATATATATATAAATCAGCGATGTAGGATTTGTTTTACGTTTATCAGATATGTGTCAGAAAAATGAAAAAAAAAAAAAAAAAAGTCTTATGAAATAATTTCTGTGAATTTAGCTACAGTTGGTTGAGCTTGAGATTGCTTCACAAAACATGGTCTATGACAAATTTGAGTCTGACAGAATTACGCATGATTTGTCGTGAGCTTCCCCTGTGAGTATTTCGTTGGTTTTTGAAGCTACAACAAAAAAAAGTCTCCATCAATTCCCTTCAATATAAATTAAAGTGGAGACAAGAGGCTGCAGTGGTGTAGCAGCCTCCGAAGTGTGAACGCAATTCACTTTCTCTGAATGAAATTAATCTTGTTGTTTGTTCTTTTCGTCACAATCTTTAATTATCGTTGGAAGAAAAAAAAAAAATTGTCTATCATGTCTAGGTCTAAGATCTCTGGTAGTATCGTGAAGCCGCATTGAGTACCCTCCTTCCGTCTGCAGTACATATCGACCTTAGATGAGCATCGTGAATTTTTAGATACACTCATCTCAGTACCCCAAAGAACTACATGAATAAAGCTGCTGATGCCACATATGTGGACGAGGATTGCCTGTGGGAATCGCTCAATCTTGATCCTCGGATAATACAGGCGGTCGACAATTTGGGATTCAAAAATCCCACCCTTGTTCAATCTAGTGCAATTCCTTTGGCTCTAGAAGAGAATAGAGACATCATCGCTAAGGCCAGCACCGGCTCTGGTAAAACTGCCGCTTATTTGATCCCAATATTGCAGAATCTCCTCACTTCCGAACAAGAGAAGTGCGTGAAAAGCATTATTCTCGTGCCAACTAGGGAACTTTCCAACCAGGTTACTCAGTTCACCGAAAAGCTCTTGGTATACAGCAACCAGAAGATCAGCGTTGTGAACCTCTCCAGCAATGTTTCGGACCAGGTGCTCAAGTCTTTGCTCACCAACAAACCAGACATTTTGGTAGCAACTCCCGCCAAATTGATCCAGATACTCCAGGAGAATGTGGAGAACAACTTGATAGATCTCTCCAAAACGAGGAACTTGGTCATCGACGAAGTCGACTTGATCCTCTCTTACGGCTACATGGAGGACCTAGAGCAGCTCGAGTCGTATTTGCCCGTCAAGACTAATTTGCAGACGTTCTTGATGTCTGCCACAATCAACGATGATCTCAACGAGCTCAAGTCCCGCTTCTGTTCTAAGCCTGCAGTGCTTAAGCTCAATGAGGACACTTCTGCCAATGACAAATTGGTGCAATACTATGCCCGTACAACTGAGTTTGACAAGTTCTTGCTCGCATACGTCATCTACAAATTGAACTTGATCAAGGGAAAGTCGCTTATATTCGTCAACTCCATAGACCGTGGCTACAGATTGAAGTTGTTCTTGGAGCAGTTCGGTATTCGCTGCTGCATTTTGAACAGCGAGTTGCCCGTGAACTCCCGTTTGCATATTGTTGACGAGTTCAACAAAAACGTCTACTCGTTGCTTATTGCAACCGATGAGACTGGTGATTTCACCACCGAGAAGGACGAGGGTGAAGAAGGAGCCGAGGAGAAAGAAGAGGCACCAAAAGACAAGGGCTCGAAAAAATCGAAAGCCAAGAAGGACAAGGAGTACGGTGTCTCTCGAGGAGTGGATTTCAGAAATGTTGCATGTGTACTCAATTTCGACTTGCCCACTACTGCCAGAGCGTATGTTCACCGTATAGGAAGAACCGCTAGAGCTGGCAAGGCGGGCATGGCTTTGTCGTTTGTCATACCTGAGAACGAGGTTGGAAAGCACAGAGTTGCAACATTGGCTACCGCTAAGAAAGACGAGAAGGTCCTTAGGAAGATCATCAAGCAACAACAGAAAAATGGCCTCGAAATCAACCCATACCAATTTGACATGAAGCAAGTCGAGGGTTTCAGGTACAGATCGGAGGATGCTTTCAGAGCAGTCACTGGTGTTGCTATCAGGGAGGCTCGTGTGGCTGAATTGAAGAATGAGTTGCTCAACTCCGACAAGCTCAAGAGGTTTTTTGAGGAGAACCCACAAGATCTTGCTACGTTGAGACACGATAAAGAATTGCATCCAAGCAGGGTTCAATCGCAATTGAAGAGAGTGCCTGAGTATTTGCTTCCAGCTAGCGCCAGAGCTGGATCAAAGAAAGACCTTGGGTTCATCCCCTTCACGAAAAAGTCCAAGGTCGGCAAGAGAAACAAGAAGAAGGGCGGACGCAAATCGGACCCATTGAAAAGAATAAGGTAAAGTGATCGTTAATTCATCTATTAAGAAATCCTGCTGAGAATGACATTCCAGATCAAGTTCGCAATGCAGTTACTCAAGAACATGTACAGTGGCGGTATGAAGACGAACATGGCGATGGAAACAAAGGGCCAGTAGCAGTATGACAAGGTGAGGGCGGTGAAGAAGGCGCCGATTCCATGAGAAGGCTGGCCAGGTTCGGCAACGTCCCATAGCTTACCTAACAAGTGAAACGTCAATTGGAAGAATGGTGCTCCGATCAGCTGGTCTATGATAATTCTGTAGAATACTGACTCCACCCGGGCCACTAGATTGTCAATCCACAACGCTGTAAGACACCCGTTGATGCAGCCCCATATAATGAATTTGAAAAGTCTGGATGTAGAAGGTCTTCCCTTGTGAAGCTGGTTCAAGGACTGTGCCAAGGCAGCGGTAGAAGCTCCAAGGAGGGTAGGTCCCAAATACGGATAAACCAGTATGAGACGACCGTATGTGGAATAGAAAACAACCGATGCCACGATCTCTAGCAATAGATGGCACCATATCTTGCGTCTAGCAGCAGGGCTCAAACGAGCTGAACCCTCAGGTTTGTCATATTCAAAAAAAGGTTTGTTTTTCAAGTCTGAAAGCTCTATACTTTCAGGCATCAACCACTATTCGTAGGAAACAGAGTGGATATGGAGGTTGTAATTAAAAAAATGGAAGACATAGAGTCAACAAATCGCGCCGACCGCGAAGGCTGTAACAATGTACGGCCGTTGTTTCTGGCAATTGCAATTGTTTGGATGATTGTTGTGATAGTGGAAGAGGTCACGGAAGTTCAGAAAATTTGGTTTTGGTTTTTGTGGTTTTTGTGGTTATTTTGCTGATTCTGTGGTGATGTAGGGCTGAGACCCTGCCTCGTGAACATTAGACGAGAGGGATTCTGGCAAGGTTTGTAACACTAGATTTTAATCCAGTAGGTTTTGAGCTTGATTTCCAACTCTTCTGCATTGCTCTCGTTTGACTTCTATTAACTTAACCATTGATTTGGATTCTAGTGGAGGGGCATAACCCGAATGCCGATTTCGCAGCCAAGTAAGCAATGCAGCAGAGAAAAAAGTACACATAATTCAAAAACGAGGCTTTGTACATGGTGCTCATTTGCATTTGGGCACATGGCCCCGGGTGACAAACTCAGGATTTGTAAGGTTAGGTACCTGAGCTCCTCAAAAATCAAAAAGGCTCTCGTGGATGAATTAGACGGCAGAGGATACCGATGATAAATTCCACAATATTGTGATTTACTTAGTCCACATCCTCTTGAAATTTACGGAGTTCAGCAAAATATACTCACGAATGTGATGTTGTCGTTGCACAGATAATGTTGTGCTTCTGTGTTTGATGACCTTAATTAATAGGCTGGATGCTAGACTATACGATATGTATTCCCAAGCTCCTATACTAGAACGCTTCCTTCTTGAATGCCCTATTCTTTGACAGTCTTGCGCCAAACATCGAATTCTCTTGGATGAAGATTTTCGTATAGCATCACTACAACTTTTGCCATTCTATAGTACTATTTTTTAGGCACCCACTCTGCTTTGCTGTAGAGGTCCTACCATTTGGCCACTTATAGTGCATTTCATCATTTTGGCGATTCTTGCAAAACCGTAAGTAGTGATTTGCCATCTCACTATCTAAACCAGTCTGAACTTATAGTGTTGGACTAAAGGTTGCCGTCAACATTAATGGTTGCAAAATAGTGCATAGCTCACTCACCAGCCACAAGCACAATAAGCAAGACTTTTGAACACCAAAGCCCTAGTGCTCAAGATGTGGGAATTATTTTGGGGTTTTTTGACCCTTGATTATTCATGTCATCACATCTCCTTAAACATATACCTCAGACTCATTTTGATCATGAGTATAGCATCCTGCTTTCACGAAGTTCCTCGCGTATGAGCCTCATCATCTTTTGATATGATCGGGAGGTCCCTTTTTCGTATTTTTGACCTTTTTTGCAGACCTTCATTGTTCCTTCGAAAAGTCGCCGTATTCTATCTGCGCTTTGTTTGTTTTTCGAGGATCTAGAATATTCCTCTTCCCCAAGTTTCGGCCCGCGGCTGATAGAAAGCTGCGAAAAATTATCAACCTCACTTCTGATAACTTACGCTCTACTGATGGTGGTTCACAATCCTAACAACTGGTATGTGATTTCGTTCTTCCATAAAGTTTCGTCAAGCTAACATCCAGGCACTGGGTCGACAAGAACTGTCTTCCTTGGTCGAAAGACTATCTCAACGAACAAGTCGTGAATACTACTTTTGAGGACGATGCATGGAAGCTTGTTGTCACTGATATCAGCACTTTGACTGGCGACTGTGACGTGACACAAAGAAAGGGTAAGGTTTTGTGTATTTACGACATGAAGCTCCGACTCAGTGTGAAGGGCTCGAAGAAGGGTGAGGAGGACGATTCATTCACCGGTACTATCATTTTGGATGAGTTTGTCCACGACCAGGACGAAGACGAGTACATTTTCGTCGTTGAGGGTGACAACACCGCCCACATTAAGAAACACTTGGTGCCTTTGGTCAAGGCCAAGCTCGTCAAGTTCCAGGGTGACTTGATCAGCGCACACGAGAAGGACGTTCAACATTCCACAGGTCATTAATTGCATTATACAGAATAAAAGAAGCCGAGATCACCACCCGTCGAACCCTTCGGGAACGCCTTTGGCGTGACGAGTGCCCTCTCGGTTGTTTAGATATATTTCCACTGCCCCGTAGGTGTTCTGATCACGAGGTATACTGTACCATGGTATAGTGCCAGCCTCGATCGTCTTGATGACTTTGTAGTCGTCCACACTGTCGTAAGGCACACCAGTTCCGGGATCGAAGTAGCGCACTTCTTTGCCTGAAATAAGACAAATCTTCTTGTTGCCATTGGGGAGGTAGAGACCTGTAGGAGCTTCCGTCTGGATATGTACAACATTCTCCTCCTCTTTGGCTTCCTCTTCCTCCTCTTCCTCGTCTTCATAACGAACACCAAGTCTTCTGAGCTTCTTGAGATCATCGAACATCGGGCTGTCTTCTGTGATGTCTGCCACAGGCTGGAACAACTCGTCTTCCTTATCGTCTTTAGGCTTTGCGTAAGGATTCTCGTCTCTCGTGGTGCTTCGAAGAATAGTCTTCACATCCCTGAACCTCCTCGAGGCGCTGAGCACACTTTCCTCGCCAAAGAGCGCAATCTTGATCTTCGTCTCAGGGAGCTTCCAGTATCTGTCGTCGTCGTCAAAGTCCAATAGACAAACCCAATTACGAGAGACGTACTGAACAGGGCCTTCGAATACCTGGCCGTCTGCACGTGCCTTGTAAACGGGTGTGACTGATCTTTTGGAATCTTCAACATCCTCTGCCTTTGGAGCCGTTTCAGAATCTTGCTCCTTTTTGACTGGCGTTGGGGGCTCGGTCGATTCTGGATCTTTCGCTTCCTCGGAGAAGGTGACCTTCTTTTCAACCTTGACACTTTCTGATCCCTCTCTCTCTGTCTCTTGTTGTGTGTCTTCGGTGCTCATCTCAACATCAACTGCCTTGCCGTCCTCGTTTTCTTGAATTCCGTTCTTCTTTGAATCGTCATTCTCATTCGAATTGGCTTCAGCGGATCTTTCAGAGGCTCCCTCAGATCCACCAACCGGAGTAGCCTCGATCTGCTTTTCTGGGTTGGCATCTTCTCCTTTAGATTCACCATCCTCTTTTTCCGATTCAACTTTCTCGTCATTCTTTAAATCATTGACAGCTTCCAGCTTTTCCGTCTCTTCAGGAGCTTCTTCAGTCTCCTTGGGGGCATCTTGATCAGCTTTAGAGGTCTCTTCCTCGTGAGCATTCTCGGCTTCTTCCTCTAGCTTGCTGTTCTTCTCTTCCTCTCTTTCTTGCTCTTCTAGAGAGCTTATTTCGCCTTTGAGACGCAACGCTTCAGCGTCAAAGTTAGGATCAGTTGCATCTATATTCTCAAACTCTTTTAGCCGAGCTTCCTTAAGCTTGCGTCTCTCTTCTCTTTCCTTTTCAAGCTTCTGCCTTCTCTCTTCGCGCTCTTGTTCGATCTTTTTTCTTCGCTCAGCACGAGCCTCTTCAAGCTTTCGCTTCTCTTCCTGCCTTATAGCTTCAAGGCGCTGCTTCTCGGCCATTTCACGCCTGTAGTATGGAAGTTCGGTATCGATGTCTCCAGGTCGCCTGACTTCTGGCTCATCTATCATGTTCTTTCTTCTACGACCACGACGCTTCTTTTCAAACATATCCTGAACATGTCTTGCATCTTCAATCTCTTCTAGTGGTGTGACGAAGCAAGCTCTGGATACCAATCGGACGACGTCTCGGAGTTTGGCTCTCTTCTGTTGAAACATCATCTTCTGACGCTCCTTCTTGACGATCTCCTGCTCCAAGAAAGCATTCAAAGAAAGAATATTTTCCTTCTCTGTCAATTGTGCCTGCGCAAGTCTTTCCTCCTGAGTTGGCTCTCTTTCTTTGATCCTCACAATCGGGGTGAGTGCTGCTCGCCTCGTCTCGTCGGCCTTTAGCTTTTCAAGCAAGACTTCCTTATTTTTGACGGCCGACTTTCTCAGCGAAGACCTTCTCTCGCCATATAGTAGAGCATTAGAAAGCGTCTGTGGCTTCTTCTTGGGTTTGGGTGCCTCTGTAGCTCGTTTCTTGATAGCTGGGATGATGGACTGTTTCTTCTTTCTCTTCTTGGCTTTAAGCTCTTTCTGGAGCTCACGTTCTCCCTCGCTGTCGTCATTTTCAGAGACTGACAAATCGGAATCGGAGAGCATTTCATCGGAGTTGACTTCAACGTCCGATTTCTCGTCCTCTTGAAGCTGTGCAGCTTCTTTTTGCGGGTCATCAACCGCGTCCTCTGCTTCTCCCTCATCACTTCCTTCCTCCTCTTCGCCTTCCTCATCGCCAGATTCCTCTTCTTCGAATTCAGCGTCATTTTCATCTTCCTGGAAGAGTAAATTGACATCCTCGTCCTCCTCGGTCAAGAAGGTTTGCTGAACACCGGAAGCTGCCTCTTCAAGCTCTATAAGGTGCTTCAAACGAGAACCAGCATTGCTTCTGCGAGCTCTTGTGGCGGCTAGTCCTTCGCTGGCCTCCATGATAAGGGTGTAGTATTGAAACTTGAAGTTGATATTTCGCAGATGCAGTATTGGCCCAATGTGTGGGAGTAGAGAGAAGGATTGGATCACCAGAAAAAGAAAAAGAAGGCTTTCGTCTTTAGATGTTCTTAATAAAGTAAAGATTGTTTTGTTTGTTGAGACAGTTGTGTCTATTTAGTGAATATGATGAATTCAGTAGGACTCTGAAGAGGTAGGAGAAAAGCGGTTCTGGTTGCGAAAACCAGAGAATAAGCCATCTTGAGGTAACAATCAGTGGTTATGTCTGCTTGAATTCGATCGTTCTCTGGGTGGTTTTGACGAAACTACAGTTCCAGAACCTATGATTTTTTTTGTCTGAGAACACTTTCCTGATTTTTGTTGCATTATTTATCTCATACATCGCTTCCTCCATTCTTTAAAACCGCGACTGATTTTCACTAACTCCACGAATATACCGCATCAAATCAATTGACAAAGAGCAATTCACCCGATCTTCCACACACAACCTCCTAAAATTAGTTTCTGAATTGTGAAAGCGTGAAATTATCATTTCATTTATTATACAATCTCGATAAGCAGATACATCGACATTCCTAAGGAAAGCTAATCGTATACTTCAATGCTAAGAAAGCTCGCTCCAAGGGTCTCCCAGAGCTTCACCAGAATCCTCAAAAGACAGCTTTCCTCTCATCATGCCGGAAGCAATAATACACGAGCTTCCGAAGAAGAAATGTCTCATTTCAATGCATTGGCATCGTCGTGGTGGGATGTGGAGGGACCTCAGAGGATTCTTCATAAGATGAACCTCATCAGAATGGACTTTGTCAACGATATGATACGTCTGCATCTCAAACTCAACCAGGGCGTCGAGGACCCCGAGGACCAGGTCTACGTGCCTCCATACAACGTCAACTTGCTTCCCAAACCTGTCAGAGCTCAAATACTAAAGGAGCAGGAATCCAGGAGAAGCGAGATCCTCAATGCGAAGAGATTGCGTGCTCTTGATGTTGGATGTGGTGGTGGAATCTTTTCTGAGTCTTTGGCCCGGCTTCCGTATGTTGAGCTGGTCAAGGGTATCGACTTATCATCGGATGTAATTGCAGCTGCTGAATGGCATAAAAAACTGGACCCTCTTTTGGCAGACAAGCTTACTTACGAGCTCCAGGCCGTGGGAGATATACCAAAAGATGAGAAGTTCGATGTTGTGACTGCTTTCGAAATGCTCGAGCACGTTCCGTACCCCTCGGAGGTCCTAAACGAGCTTTTCCAAAGGGTAGACACCGGTGGATGGGTTTTCTTGTCTACGATCAACAGGGACTTTGTGAGTTGGTTTACGACGATTTTTGTGGCAGAGCAAGTCATTGGGCTTGTTCCGAGAGGCACCCACACATTGAAGAAGTACATCAATGAGGAGGAGATCAGAGAGTGGTTCGCCCAAAGCGAACACGCAAAGACATTCAAGCACGTCAAGAGCAAGGGCAACTTCTACTTGCCAGCACGCGGATGGGAGTTTACGGATTGTCCTGGCATGGGCAATTACTTCATGGCATTCCAGAAGGTGCAGTAGACTATCAAAAGTACAGTGAAGCATTATAATAAACGAAACAATTAGATCCCTGAGATCACAGTAAAGCAAGGAATTAGACTTGAAAAAGCCTGAAGACTCTATAGCCATAGGGTGATGCAGTTCTCCAGCCACTTATTCGAGGGACAAAAGGCACATTAATTGAGATAGACACATGAAGTATAGTAAAAAACCTCAACTCAGGAAACTGGTCTGAAGGTTTCAAATTGTATATTATGTTGCAATAAGTTTCAGGGTCCATCAAACGGCCTACTTCCAATGGACGAGGATTTGGGCAAAATAAAAAATATCAAGAACAAGCCTACTTAACTCCTCATCTCAATCCCTAAATCCATACTTCCCACATCGTCCCTACGGTCTCATCGAATCTCAAATTATGATTAGCTATTCGTGCTATAGTTGTATCCCACCGCGCTGGAGAAACCAGGTCTAATGCCATATTTCGCTCAACCAAATGCAACCCCAGCTTCTAACGAGCCATCTCCTATTCCATATCCGTTTACTGAGAAGCACACTGGACACCAGGACCGGCGCCGGCGCCCTCCTCCTCGTCGGAGTCATATGCATCTCCCCTTCTTCCGCTGCTGCTGTGCTTGTATGGGTCGACCTGCTGCAAGTCACACTCGTCAACCTCGGAGCCCTTAGGGATAGTGTACTTGGTTCTGGCAGGCAAGATGTTCTCCAACTGCTTCAACTTCTCCTCGGAGGCGAAGTGGGCGTCTGGGAACTTGACGGTGAACTTGATGAACAAGTTACCCTTGTCGCTGGATCTGTAGATAGGCATACCCTGTTTTTCGATAACACGGGTGCAGCCTGGAGAGATGACCTCACCTGGAATAATAGTGAACTTGATGTAGTCGCCAGAAACGTGCTTGAAAGAGACATCTCCACCGGCAAGAGCAGTCAAAAGGTCCACCTCGCACTCGTAGTACAAATCGGCGTCCTTTCTCTGGAACTTGGGGTGTGCCTGCTCGTCCACAACGAAAACCACGTCACCTGGCGTGACACCTGGCTCCTGGTCTCCCTCACCGGAGAAAACGATTCTCTGGCCATCCTTCATACCAGGATCAATGTGGACCTGCAAAATCTTACGCTCAGCGGCAGTCTTCTTACCCTTACAGGCGGTACATCTGTCCTTGGGGTCACACACGTCTCCGGTACCCTGACAGGCGTCACAAACGGTCTGGAACCTCTGGATCATGGGGCCCATCTGTCTGGTGACAAACTTCATACCCACACCGTGACAGGTGCTACACTGCTTGACCTTGCCCTCCTTGCCTCCACGGCCGTCACATGACTTACAGAGAACGGTCTTGTTCAAGGCCAACTTGGCCAGTCTGCCCTTGTACAATTCCTCCAAGGTGCAGCTGATGGAGTGTTTGATGTCTTTTCCTCTGGTGGGGCCTCTGGAGCCGCCGCCCATGCCTCCCATTCCGCCAAATCCACCGCCAAAGAACTGGCTGAAGATGTCGTCGGCTCCCATGCCGCCCATACCTCCTGGACCGCCTCCGTTCAAGCCTTCCTCACCGTAGCTGTCGTAGATCTCTCTCTTCTGGTCATCTGAAAGAACCTCGTAAGCTCTCGAGAGCTCCTTGAACTTCTCAGCGGCTTCAGGTGAAGGGTTCTTGTCTGGGTGGTATTTCAATGCTGCTTTTCTGTAGGCCTTCTTCAACTCGTTGTCGCTGGCGCTGGGGGAGACTCCCAAAAGGTCGTAGAATTTTGTGTCTTTAACCATTATGCTTTATTTGTGGTAGTGATGGCAATAAATACGTGAAAGTGCCCTTTTGTGCTTGTGGTGTGGGGGAAAAAGGGTGTAAGCGAAGATATATGTAGGGTTTTATCGATGAGATAAGTCGGTGCTTTTTTTTTTTTCGCCATAGTAAGCGCATCAATCACCGTGTTCTACTGACAATTTCTTTTGCCTTCTATGGTCTTCGCGCACGTGATGAAACACACCAATCGGGAAACACGCCTCCGAAATCAATTCCAGGGCATTCCTCGGAAAGTTCCACCAATTGGCTTTTGGGAAGTCTTGTGAATCTGTCAAATTTGTGCCTTTCGTGCTGGTTCGGTGGGGGCTTCTTCACGTGAATCCGACCAAGACCAATCCAGCATGCAGGAGATTACCCAAGGCCAATGGTCCGAGGCAGAAGACCCAGGCCAAAAAGAGTGAAAAAGCGCTGATTTTTAATATTAGCGACTCGAAGTATTCAGAAAAGCTCAGTAAAAAAATATCTACTCTCTTTTTCTTTTGATAAGCTGCCTCTTGTGTCGGGTTTGCTTAAGGCCGAGGATGGTTGGGAACGGCTGCAAAAGAAGCTGTGCGATGTTCGATAAGGCCTGTTGCAGAGATCATAGAACATACAAATGATTTTGACTCAATTTTTTTAATTCAACTGTTGCTGACCACAAAGCGTGTTTAGCAACATTTCTGGCCTAGTTCTTTAAGCCACCTCAGCCCAATCATATGGCCTGGACAGCTCTTCACCTACACACATATTCATCACGATGCTCTACTCTCTTGCTTGAGGCTTACCCAGCATGCTCGACAACCTCACTCACTAGCTTGCCGTTTCTGATGAAATGCTGCATCTGCTCGGGCACAGCCAACTCCTCGTAGTCCTCGGTCGTGGGCACATTGATGTTGATAGCAGTGGTGTTGCTGGTCACCACAGAAGCGTCAACGTCTATCGATTCCTGCGAAAGGTAGATGTTACCCTCGTCGGACTGGTCGATGGTGATAAGCGGAACAACTCCCGTGACCTGCAAACCAAACTTCTTCGACTTGATCACATCGATACCAGAGATCAACGAGTGCACCACCACGCCGGTGTTCTTCGTTTCAGACAACGAAACGGCGTTGCCCTTACCGTTGATCTGCACAGTGACTCCGTCCGTGTTGCCAATGAACACAGAGTGCAGCATCTCGGCCTCAATGACCACAGGCTCCTTGGTGTTCTCAGACGTCAAGTTCTCAATGATCCACTTGGCACCGTCCACCAACTCCACGCGTGGTGGCTTGGCCTTCTTGACTGTGCCTGAAGGCGAAGACAAGTTGACCGGCTTTTTAGGTGGTGTTGGTTTTTTAACGACGGCACCCTGCTGTCTCAAGGCTGGGTTCTTGTGTGTCATCTGGGACTTGTCGACCTTCTTGAGGCCGGAAGTCACGTTTGTGCCCTTGTTGAGGTCGCTGAAAACGGCACTCATGCCGCCAGAGGAGGTCTTGGTGTCAGATGAAGATTCATCGAAAATGTTGGCTGGAGGAGGTGGAGGTGGAGGAGGAGCACCGCCTTCAGCTGGCTTGCCGCCAGCCTTCAAAGACGCTCCAGTGGCAGCAGCAGCCAAGGACTCACCCAAGGTCTGGCCCTGAGGGTTCCACGAAAGCCCCGAGGAGTGGTGCTCTTTGACATACGAGCGCAAGCCGTCGAAAATCGACAAAAACGCCTTGACCCACTCCACGTGCTTGGGGTCCTTGTCCTTGTACTCCTTCATGACACGGTTGGACCAGAACTGGGCGCTGTCCTTGAACTCTGGAATAAACGAAAGTGGAGTGTCAGTGACGATCCAGCCCAAGACTGGGGCGCCCTCGCTGACAGTATTCAAATGGTTAAAGAATTCCGAGCGACGGTTGGCATCCTTCAAGCTCGTGATGGCCTCAATGTGTGCGTTTATAGGTCCCAATGCCTTGGGCAAGTTGGCATCGTCAGCGGCTGGTTTCTTCGTTTGCGCCACAATTCCCAAGAACCTGGCCTGCTCAACGAAAGCATCGTAGAATTCCTGCGCCGCCTTGCCCACAGTCTCGTCAATTGACTTCGAGAGCTCCACAAAGGGCGCTATTTTGGCCTTGATTTCCTCGTCAAAAGCAGTGACAAACTTGGCTGGCGCAGCGTCGGTCTTCACCGGAGCCAGTCTTGCTGGAATTGTCGTGGCACTGGACGTCTCTGACACAACAGACAGAGAGGGAGGCGACAACACGTCTGAAACCGAGTCCCGGGTCAAAGGTTCGGCCTTGTTGGCTTCTTCCTGGAAGATGGTGATATCCTCCAAACGGCTTGTGGCGGCCTCCAAGCGCTTCAAGATGGTCACGATGTTGTAACCCTGCACATTGAGCTGGTTTTCCTCTGCTGGTCCCTGTGGTGGCATGGTTGGAGAGGTAGTTGTTGTAGTGGTTGCGAATCTCTGATCTGGCACTGGTGTGTGGGTGTGGTCCCCAGTCGATTTCTGGCGAAAGTCAGAAACTGGACGTTTTTTGATTTTTAAAAAAATAAAAAGTGTGAAGAGTAGTTGGTTGATGAATTTTGCTTTTTATTTCTTGGTTATTGCTAAAGTGGGGCGAATTGGGTGGGCATTACGGTGGTGATATTTATGGGCCTTATCGTAGATATGTGCTCGCAGTTTGCAGCCATTAGATCGCCGCTTCTCTTCAGGTAGTTATACCTGCCATTTTCAACGACGCAGAAATATTTAAGAAAAATTCTCCGATGTCGACCGTAGTAGCTCAAATGAGATGGATTTCAAAATCATTGGAAGAGAAGGAGTCGAGGGGGTTGATATCCAAGGAGACTTTCCTTGTCTTCGGAAAGTGTGATGCTGATGGGTTTCCTTCAGACCCCTCAAGGCTAACACTGGTATTACCAAATGATTCCCAAAACTATGTTTCCCATTCGACCCGCACGTATCGAATAGACGGTGAGCTTTACTACATAATCTTATATCAACTCGAAGTCCCATTATTTCAAGCCACTCTCAAGGCTGATATGTCTTTACTATATGCTGCAAAATACAGCGTGGGCATTCATCACTTTGGAGATCATCCCAAGGTAAAAGAGAAAGACTGTCTAGTTCAGTACCTATTGAACCGAGAAGTTGCCAATTCAGGATCTTTTGACTCAGATGTGTTGACGTTTGACTACATCCCGTGCTCACTAGGCTCCTGCCTCACATACAAGGGATACAATTTGCCGATCTGGAATACTCATGACAAAAACATGCCTGGCAGCATACCTGTGTTGAAAGAGACAAATGAGTACAAAGCTTCACATCTCGAGCTTGAAGCACGGTGCTCCGATATTTTGATTATACCACGTTGTGTGAATCACTTGGAAGAAGGAGTTGATATCCTTTACCCAGGTAGCAACTTGCTGGATGCTTATAAACTATTTATCACCCATACTCCGTCGCATGGGGATGTATATCATGCTCAATTGGGCATTGAGGTTAGCAGTGTTACTGCGGAACTAATTGAAGTAGTCAAATATATTGACTTCTCTTCAGAGCCGACACTTCGAGTACTTTGGGAAGCCAAAATCAACTTGCTTCTAGTGAAATCTGTGAACCAGGAGTTCACGCTACAGACCTCGGATTCAGGTCGATCAGCCAAAATCGATTTGCCTTCTGATTTTTACCATTGCTATCTCCCAGACGTCGGGCCAACCTTCATTACAGAAAGATTGAAACGAAGCTATTTCATCCGATACGTCGTCCAAGTGAAACATATGCTGTCTTTGGTCAAGCTCACTGTTGTCAATCCTCTATACATTGCACTAATAGATTCCGGGGGGTTGCCAAAGATTCATTCCAAACCAGAATCGTCATATAATCATATGCTTTTCTTTGAACAAATGCATAAATCTCAGCTCGGTCCCACTTTTTCAGGACTGAAGCCATTGCAAATATTCAAAGAACATGGTTTCGAGTATAAATCCCACCAGATGGAGACATTAAGATCGCAAGATGATTTATTTACAGTGACAAAGGTTGAGTTTTATTCGCCACAAGAAGTAAATGTGAAAGATGAAGAGCTCATCAGTCTAAAAGGGCCGAGCGAGTGTATTGATACAGAACGTTCGAAATCAAGCAGTCAGAACTGCCGTATTACCTGTTTGGTGGTCAAGCAATCGAAGTCGCTAAATTCTCAAATGTGCTGTTCTAGCTCTCTTCATGCGGGACCTTTTTACGAGGTTGAAGGTCGACTCACACCTTGTAAATTACCTGTTCATGGCTCACCTTATAGCATGGGATTTCATTGGAAATTCTCTTTCACCGAATGGCGCTCGTGGTGCCGGAGAGAGGACTGTGTTTACGATTACATGCGTCTCCATCTAGGAACCAGAAAGCGGAAAGACTTTTGCCCAATAAATGGGGCATTTGTTTTAGTCCCAAAAGAAAATTTGTCGGACTTTTTGAGCATACTGCTAAAGTGTCCGGCAAGATTTAGCTATAATACGTGGTGGCTTTGGAGGTCAGGATTCAGAATTAAGCAAATAGCCATCAAGCTCGACGAACACAATTACGAAATAGCTTCAGACGGTCTGCTATGGTTGAATAAAACAACGACGGAATTGGTCACTAGAAACTGTGTTTTGAGCTCCAAGGATCACTTGCAGGCCTCAGACAAGATCAAGTTTGGCGCAAAAGCTGCGATGTTCTTGCCATTAGAGGCTTATGAAGCCCCTATACCTGCTTTGCAGCCTACAACGTACACCAACTCCTTCACCAGAGTTCATTGGCTTCGTGTTTCCATTGTGGTACACCTCAATCATCATAGGAAGTCGAATGCCTTAACAGCAACAGTTCCCATTCAAATCGCTGCTGATAGAGATCGGTCATATCGAAGCCTTGATGATGCTCAACTTTTGGAGAAAGTGGTGTGAAAAATTTCATCGTAGGGTTCAGGTGCACTCGAAGATCTTCGCCAATGTGTTAAGCTTACGAGAAGTTAGTCTCTTACCACTGAAGGATCGCTTTAGGGATACATTAGTGGGCTCATAGACGTGATCTGGAGAAAAGTATCACGCGTGCCTCTGTCTACTCAATTACCTCAAAGCTGATAATCCACTTCAACACATCATCCTAGAAAAAAAAATACGCTGAAATTGTCAACTCGTTCTCCCAATATAACATATTAACTGCTCCGCAGCTTCCCCTTATGTATAACATCCATGGTAGCCTTGAAACTACCGTCCTGCACAGACCCACCATCAATCGGTACATTTTGCAAAATCAACCATCTTCAACATTAAGCATTCATGACTGTTCTGCCCCAGGAGGAGCTTCCGCCACAGAAGATCCACTTTCTTCGTGAGCCACAGGCCCAAAATACCTTTGAACCATTCTACACAGCCTACAAACCAGATGTGCCTATAGCGATCGACTTTGGAGCTTCCAACGTCAGAGTTGGTCTAGTGAACTCCTCGGATCCACATAATATCTTCCCAAATTTGGTCTCGAGATACAGAGACAGAAAGCTGGGACTCAATTTGACCCTCGTGGGAAACGATATTTTCCGAGAGGCCAACAATCACAGTGGAATCAGAACAAACGCTAAATCCCCCTACGATGGTCCCCTTATCACAAACTGGGACCTTGTTGAGAACGTCTTGGACTATTCTCTAGAACACTTAGGCGTTCAATCGCAGACCGGTGCCTTGGAAAACCCGGTGATCTTGTCTGAACCTGTTGCGTGCCCTTTGAGTCAGAGGAAGAGTATGTATGAGCTCGTCTTTGAGACATACTCTGCCCCAAAAATGGCTCTTGGAATAGATTGCCTTTTCTCCTATCACTACAACTCGAACAAGAAAGACGGTCTTGTGGTGAGTGTGGGAAGTGAGCTGACACATATTATTCCTGTTTTGCAAGGTAAGGGCGTTCTACTGCAATGCAAACGAATCGACTGGGGCGGGAACCCAGCGCTGCTGTTTCTTCAAAAGCTTTTGGCATTGAAGTATCCTTATTTTCCTACGCGTCTTTCAAATTATCACACGACACACATTCTTCAAGATCACGGATATGTTCTGAAAGACTATCCTGCCGAGCTTTCCACATATTTGGACATGGATGTACTCGAAAACAAAGACGTGGTCATTCAGGTGCCCGTGGACGTTGCAATGGACAAATCCAAGAAATCTGAGGAGGAATTGGCGAAGCAAGCCGAGAGAAGAAGAGAACAGGGTAGAAGGCTTCAAGAGCAAGCCAGAAAAAAAAGATTGGAAAAGCTCATACAGCAAGAGCAGGAGTTTGAGTACTATGATCAAATCAGGGAGCAGTTTGCCCTGTTGAGCAAAGCAGAAGCCGATAGAAGAGCACAGAGAGAAGAGTTCAAGGACGCAAATGACTTCAACAAATACGTCGAAAACTTGGAGAAAGCATTGAGAAAAGCACGTTCCCAGGATGTTGACGACGGCACCGAGGATGAAGAGCCTAATCCTGAGACGGCATGGCCATTGGTGAATATACCCGACGAAGAGCTTGACGAGGAGCAAATTAAAGATAAAAGACGCCAAAAACTCTTGAAGGCCAACTACGACGCTAGAATGCGTGCAAAAGAAGAAAAGAAAAGAGAGGAGGAAGAAAAGGCTCAATTTGAAAAAGAGCAGCAAGAATGGAGAGAACGTGATTTGGAAGGATGGTGCTCAGCCAAGAGACTCGAATTAGCCCAGCTCATTGCAGGTTACAAAAAGCGTATTAAGCTCATGGAGGCTATGAAGGACAGGAAGTCGATGGCTGCACAGCAGAGAATGAAAAACATCGCCGATTTGGCTAACGATAGCTCCGCTGCTGGAAGAAAGCGCAGAAAAAACACAGCAAGCGCAACAATTGATAACGACCCTAATGACACTTTTGGTGCTAACGATGATGACTGGAATGCCTACAGAGACATCAGCAACGCAAACCTCGAGGAAGAACAAGAGGAAGCCAACGCTGCTATTCTTCGTATAGAGCAGGACTTGCTAGAGCACGATCCAAACTTCCATCACGAGGACACCTTAGCTGCCTCCGAAACATTCGACTGGCGCAACTCCGTACTCCACAAGTTCATACACGGACCACGCCAAAGTCTTACATTGGCCATGCAAGCCGAGGGTCACGATCCACAGGAGCTTGCGAACCATCCTGAAATTATACGGCGTAACCACCAGCTTCATGTGAACGTGGAGCGTATAAGAGTGCCTGAGATTTACTTCCAGCCCCATATTGCCGGCCTTGATCTGGCAGGTATCCCTGAAGTTGTACAGAACCTCGTCTACAGGAATTTTGACGGAAACTTCAGTAGCGGTGGTCAACTGAGGGCATTAGTGGACAACATATTTGTCACTGGTGGTGGCTCATTGATCCCCAATTTTGTGGACAGACTTCAGTCTGAGATCAAGAGTTTCCTTCCAGTTGGGACTCCCTTGAATATCACGCACGCAAAGGATCCAATTGCAGACTCTTGGAGAGGTATGCAAAAGTGGGCTCAGTCCACAGAGTCACAATCTAACTACATCACAAGACAAGAGTACGACGAGTACGGTGCTGAGTACATCAAGGAGCACGGACTCGGCAATGTCAGCCTCCGGAACTATTAATTAGGGGGGATAAAAAGTTATACGAGTACATTAAATGATCTTCAAGCTTGTAGCTCTTTAGTTCCACAAGCAGATTAAGCATTGATTTTTTAATTGATTACCACCGGTTCGGGCGATGAGAACGTTAGGTTCAATGTCACTTCCCTGATCCAGCTTTCTTCGACGTTCATACTCAAATGTTCCAATAATCTTGCTTCTTTAAAACCGTATGCTTCTTCCTGTTTTTCTTTGGGCTGATTGAGTCTACATTGTAGGGTTTCCAATAACGTTAATTTCTATGATACATTAAAGTGCAGCGTGTGCTTCTATTTTTTCGTGTTGGGGTTGATGCCCTTCCTCTTCATGTGTCTCTTGATGGTCTTCTCCACCAACTCCTTGTCCTCTTCATCATTAAACTCGGCGAAATCGCCGTGGATAATGCCCTCCTCCTCAGCCTCGGCTCTGGCAAGAGACTCCTTCTCCTTGGCGCCAGCCTTGGACACATCGTGTGGCGAGGAAGCAATCTTCTTGAACTTGGCGACGAAGAAACCGTCCACATTGTATGTGTGTGGGTAGTAGCGTCTTGTCATGGAGAGAGAGGCGTTGAAGTGCTTGCCTCTGTAGGAAGTGAAACCCTTCTTTCCGATCTCCAACCCAGTCTCGACCAACTTCACGTTGGGTCTCTTTCTCAATGCGTAGTCAACGACAGCTTCGTTTTCGTCAACAGCCACAGAACAAGTGGAGTAGACAATGACACCGCCTGTCTTGGAGTGGGCGTCCACAGAGTCAATTGCGCTCAACAACAACTGCTTCTGCAAGTGAGGAATTTGAATGAAGTCCTTTTCGGTTCTGTTGACCTTGACAGACTCGTCCTTGGCAATGACACCAGTACCGGAACAAGGAGCATCCAACAAGATTCTGTCAAAACCGCCAATCACCTTGGGGAACTCACGGGCATCGTAGTTGCACACAATAGTGTTCTTGCACCCCAATCTCTGGATGTTGGCCACCAACGACTTGGTTCTGGCCTTGTTGGCATCGTTGGCGAAGATACACCCAGTGTTCTTCATCAAAGCCGAGATGTAGGTAGTTTTACCGCCTGGGGCAGCAGCCATATCGAGAATACGCTCGTTTTCCTGTGGTTCCAACGCCATGACGGGCAAAAACGACGAGGCAGCCTGCAAAATGTACTGACCTGCCAAGTACTCTGGAGTAGCACCAATAGGCACCTGCGAGTCGAAAATCTGCAAACCGACCTTGGTCCACTTTCCGATGGGCTGCAAGTTGACGCCTCTGTTGACCAAAGTCTGTGCCAAGTCTCTTCTTCTGGTCTTCAAGGTGTTGGTTCTGATGGTGATGGGTCTGGCAACCTCGTTGGCCTCGAAGAACTCCATGGCCTCAGCCGGCGAGAAGAGGTCGAAAAGCTTCTCTGCCAAAAACTCAGAGTATCCGAAATATTCACAAATGTCCTTGATGAAGCGGGAGATGTAGTCGGCACGGGACTTGCCCTCCTCAGCCAACTCCTTGAAGTTCTCCAACACCTTGACGATTTCGAGCATTCTCGTCCTCACATCGGTGACGTCAGTGGGCTGTTTGGCCAATTCCTCCTCCTCTTCAGCTGTAGGCAACACCTTGGCCCTAGGCTGGGGAGCACCTTGCACCAACTCGAGCTCGGCTTCCTCAGCCTCGGCTTCGTCCTCCTCGTCGAGCTTTCTCGACAACGCCTCCATGTTGGCGGCGTTCAAGTCCTCAAGATCAACCTCATCGTCAGAGAAATCGGGTCTCACACGGTCCTCCTCGTCGGAGTCTTCAAGCTCACCTTCCATGTCTTCTTCATCGAACTCGTCATTAGGAAGCTCATCCTCGTCGTCATCGTCGAAAAGCAGCTTTTTGGCAGCATGTAATTGCTCGAGATCGACCTCAGGAAGGTCCTCGGCGCCGCTTTCCACCTCCTCCTGGACTTTCTTGGCCTGAGGCTTCTTCAGCTTCTTTTTGGCACCCTCCTTATCGCCTCCGGCCTTTCTCTTTTTCTGCACGGGTTTCGCCTCACCTCGGGTTTCGTTGAACTCCTCGAGCGTGGGGGGCATCCCCTGCTTGTTTTTCGCTCTTCTTCCCATACTGAATTGGTGAAAAGGTGGTACTGAGAGATGGTGGTTTTTGAGATGCCTTGATGCGATGCGAAAAATTGAGGCCATCGCTCCTCCACAAAAGATAGACACTCAGATACACCAAATACACTGATTCTGGAAGAGCAGAAAAAATGAAAAGCAGAACCATAATATCGCCGGGCCAGCACGCCTTGATACGATTGCCCTCGGAGGGACTTAGAATAGTGCTTTTGCGTGAAGACGGCGTGGTCTCTTTGGGCAAGTTCGGATCTTTCAAAGTGAGCTCGATTTTGGGCCACCCGTTCGGCACCACGTTCGAGGTCCGTGAGGAGCAGGAGGCCGTGCCTATCAAGTCTCTCACCAGCTTGGAGGACCGTGTGGAGGTCGAGAACGAGCAGGACGAGGACGCAGAGAAGGAAGCGTTGATCAAGTACTTTGAAAAATCGGCCGAGAGCAACCAAGACATCATCAACGTCGGGCTGAAGATCCAGAAACTTGACAACAAGCAGATTGACGAGCTCAAGAAGCTGGGGGCGTCGTCGGAAATCGGCCAGAAGATTATCGAGCAGATTATAGCCGGACACGCTGCGTTCGACAAGAAAACGCTCTTCTCCCAGCAGAAGTACCTCAGACAGAAGCAGATGAAGTTCTTGAGACGGTTTCAGGTCGAGTACCTTGGCAGCTCGCAGCTTCTCCAGTACTTTATCGAAAAGGACATGCAGAAGGTTTTGGACATGAGTGAAGAGACCCTCGGACTCTTGCTCTCGTATGCGAATGTCCGTCCAGGCGGGCGCTACCTCGTGCTAGACGACACTTCCGGTGTGGTTGTCTATGCCATGATGGAGAGAATGCAAGGTCGGGGCCAGATCATGCTTGTTCACGAAAACGAACATCCCAATTTGGCAGCATTGCGGTACCTGGACTACCCAGAGGAGCTTCAAAAGAAGATGATCACCTCCGTGAGCTGGCTCCAGTTCCTTGAGCCGGAAGACGAAAAGATCGACTGGCAGGAGCTTCTGGCGGAGGAGCTTGCTGCCTTGAAACCCAACAAACAGTTGCAGTACCAGCGCAGACTGGCGAAGGCGGCCGAGATCAACGAGGCGCTCGACTCTGTCATAAAAGGCAACTTCGATGCCTTGGTCTCGTGCTCCACGCTTAGCATTCCGTCCTTTTTGCCGTATGTGGTCGAAAAGGTTGGCGGTTCCAGGCCGTTGGCGTTCTACAGCACTTTCAAGGAAATGCTTCTAGAGACCCAGCACGAGCTCACCAAGGACAAGCGTGTTTTGGCGCCCTCCATTTTCGAAACACGTGCCAGAGTGTACCAGACCATCAGGGGCCGTTTGCATCCACTCATGACCTCTAGAGGGTATGGAGGATACATTCTCTGGGCCACCCGAGTGATACCCGCAGAGGGGAATATCCAGGCTGTGGGCAAGGGCTCGAGAAAGAAGGCTAGACCTGACACGGCAGAGAACGAAAAAAAGTCAGAGTCGGAGACCAATGGAAATAAGTCCCAGGATACAGCCATGGAGGAGGCATAAACCAACACCCAGGGTGATATTTTTCCTTTTATTCATTTCAGCATCATCATTCATACAATCCCGCTACAACGGCGGGAGGTCCAATGGCTCACGCCAACCGTATATACATCTGAGGTTCCCAGCGGAGTCAGTAAATGTGGCACTCTTCCATTCCGGCGAAAGAAGCAGTCTCGTGTACTCCGCCTGATCCTCATACCCCAATTCAAACACAAACGCTCTGCAGTCCAGCGGAACGATCACATTCTCGACAAGAGCCTTGTAGAACTCCAAGTGCCCTACCAACGCCATTTCTGGCTCGTACAATCTCACAGATAGTTCAGTACCGTTTGCAGCCATGGGGGCCTCGTAGTCCGGCCGAGGGATGTACGGAGGATTTGATACTACGACATCAAACTTGGCATCGCCCCATATATCCTGGTAAATAGACGGTTTTAGAACATCCCCTTTGTGGATCGTAACATCGAGGCCAAGACAGTTTTTGTTGTTCTGTGCCAACTCAATTGCACTCTCTGAGAGGTCAACAGCCTCAACGTGGGCATTTGGAAGCTCGTGCTTTAATAGTAGCGCAATGCAGCCACTTCCAGTGCAAACATCTAGTATTCGTGGATTCTCAATATCTTTGACTCTTTCAGCTAGCTTGAGCACCCATTCTTCTGTCTCCCAACGTGGTATAAGAGCACCCTCTGCGCATTTGATATCTAGCAGACCAAATGGTTGCGATCCTAGAATGTACTGTAGCGGTTCAAGACGACCTCTTCTAGCTATAGCGTTTTTCCACTTTGACTCTGGCAATTCCTGCTTGATCCAGCGAAGCTCGTTTTCAGCCTGATTTAGGCTTTTCGTAGCATTGAGAATCGGCGCTAGTAGCTTGTTGTTGTATGTTTTTCGTATCTGGCGAAAGGCTACTCGAGGCATCTGGTATGTATGTATTTGATATCGCGATGTTGATGAGATGTGGGGATGATATTGATGGAAGTTACCATGAAAAGCGAAACCACCAAAAAAAAAAAAAAAAACAGTAAACCCCACTGTCACTAAAATACGACCCCAAAGGGCTATGAAATCAAGTTCCTGACTTAGAGTAACGCTCTTTGCTTTACCTTGCATTGTCGCTACATTCTCAGCATCAATGGCTGCAAAATCAGCTAAGATGCTGATCGGACTATTAAGCCAGGGGCAACAGCTTAAATCTTTCAATATCGAAAGCAAACTGTGTTTTCTAGTTTTGGTCTGGTCAAATCATAAATTCTCTCCCTCTATTTTCATGGGGAAATCCATACGACTCTGGCAGGGTTCATCAACTACTCAACCTACACCAGGTTCGTTTTCACCACGCCGGCGAACGGCCTCGTATTATTGGCCTCTATATATACAAGTTTAGTCCCCACTTCCTCACATACCCTTTCTGGCATAGTACAAGAACGCTCTCTCGTGTGTTGGAAGACCATATGGAGAGATGACCTCGGAGTGGCCTGGTCTGGCAACAGGATCGGCCAAGTACACAGCATGACACGTCTCGAAAGAAATCTCGAGGTGGTGAGGCAAGATAGCAAATGGGCCAATGAATGGTCTGGGAGTCCATGGAGTGAAGTATGGTTTGGATGGGTCCTGACGGCCAAAAAGGCCTTTTTGCCAGGGCAAGTCGATCTTGGCGGCCTCCTCGTTCTCGACAATTTCGTCCTTCTTCAAGGGGGCGTGTGTCTTCAATTTCTGGGCAAAGTCGGGTGTGTATGGCAAGCCCACGGAGCCATCTGGCAATTTGGAGTTCTCGCAACGAACACGGAGCTCTTCAAGCTGGGAGTTGTGGACCTCCAGCAAGATTTTTCTGATCTGAGAAGCCGTCTTGGCGGCGGCCTTGTTCTCGAAATCAGGAGACTTTGTAGCGATGTAGGCTCTGCACTCCTCGACACTGGACAGACTCAAGAGTGGAGTTTCGGCCTCCTTCAAGATCTTGTAGGCATTGAGAGCCTTTTCAGCGTCCCCACGAGCTGGAAGAAGCTCCTTGAACATGTCAGCGGTGACAGCCTCAACTGGCTGGTTTTTGGCTATTTGCAAAATGCTAGACAAGATCGATTCCCTCGTGGTTCTCTTTTGAGCCTCGAGCATCTCTGCCTCCAACTTCTCGTTAAATGCATTGGCAGAAAGCGTCTTGTCTGTAGCCTCTTCCTTCAAGGTATCCAAAGAGGCAGGCTTGTTCTGCTTCATCTCCCACACCTCCTTGGGGTGCTCCTTGGCAGTCTTCACATACCTGTTCCAGGCGTGAATCTGCTTCTTGTCGACCTTGATAGCCTCCTCCAAGCTGGGTTTCGTTCTGCCCATGGCTAAAAGCACCTTTTCTGGCTTTACACTGAAGACATCACCACTCTTCAAAGGAAACGACGTGTGTCTCATGGTGACGCCGTTCACCTTCACATAGCCACCCTTGATGAACTCACGGGCCTGTCTTATCGACGATGCAAACATGGCCCTGAATAGAGCCACTTCAAGCCTTTTTTCCAAAACGGCATATGTCTGTAGAGCGTTCGGCGTGAAACTCACTTCTTTCCCCTGCAAAGATGCGTCCAACTGGGCCACGGAGTTAAGGCTGGGCTGGAAAATGGCCTTCCATCTTTTTTCTCCCAAGTGCTCACCGTGGTATGCTCTGGATTCCTGCTTTGCCAGCCATTTCTGCTGGTACAAGGTTTTCATGTTGTATTTGACGGCATTTTTTTTGTACAAGTTGAACAAATTCACTTTGTTCATCGAGGCACGCACGCGGCCCCTAGCCGTGGAGAAAAGGTTTTCGGCTTTTCTGGGCATGGCAGTGACTTTGGATGGTTGGTTTAAGAAATGGAGATCTGAAAAACTTAGCGCTGGGCGTGCGGTGCACATAAATGGGAAAGCGGAGGGACCAAACCAAAGGTGGAAGAATTATGGGAATAGGAAATGAGGATTCAAAAGTATAGGAAAATGGGTTTTTCTTGCTCTTAGAAGCTTTGATTTGGTGGCGTTATTGATAGAAGTTGATGTGGGATGTGGGATCTGGACTTACTAATCTAATATAGAGATGTACTATACGATGAGGCATCTCCAAGTTCACCAGAGGCATGTTCAGAACAAAAAGCTCTGAAGGCTATCAAGCAACTGAAAACGAAAAGTATCCAAGTTTTGAAAATTCTTACATAAATGCCATTTCTGAAAAATAGACTACATCTCCCCTACCCCAAGCCGTCCCCAAATTCAATGGGTGCGAAAAACTACATATCTACAGATATCTACATACACCGCTCCACATAGCCATACAAACAAAACACACAACCCGCTATGTCCAGGACATGGCCCGTGGAAATAGACGTCCGGCTCTTTGGCCTAGTATGTGATTTCAAGCCCGCTGGAGCAAAGAAAGACGAGAACATGGCGCAGATTGTGGAACATATCAATGAAGGCCTTTCTGAAGATCAACACTACAAGGCTGAGGACATTTGGGCAAAGCTAGCCACTTTTTATAATCTCGAACAAGTGGAGGCAATAGAGAACGAGTCAGAGAAGGGAGAGCTCGAGGAAACGAAGGAGGAGGAGGAGGAGGTCAAAGAAGAATCCACCAAACCAGAAAGACGAACGCGAACAAGAGGCAAGGAAGTCGAGAGTAAGGACGCTAACGACCCTGGCATGTACTCCTCTGAGTTGAGTGATGTTGAGGCTGATGTTCCTGAAGATGACGAAATCCTCAAAGTCAGAACAAAGGTCAGAACCACCAGGAAACGCACACCCAAGCGTGAAGAGCCCAAAGAGGTCAAAAAGGAGGAAGAGCCGCCACTGAGGAAACGGACGAGGTCCAATGCCAGAATAGACGATGTTTCTCCCGCCAAAAAAAGGTCCAGGGCCAACACGCCGCCTGTAAAGAGGCGAATGAGGTCAGGCAGAGATGAGGACGAAGAGGATGAGGACAGGGACAAGGACGAGAAGAAAGAGGGTAATGAGGCTGGAAAGGATGAGGGTGCACAAGAAAAGGAGAAGGAGAAGGAAAAAGAGAAAGAGAAGGAAAAAGAGGAAACACCTAAGCCCAAGAGACGCACAGCGGTCCGCCGATCCACCAGAAGAAAATAGCCTACAAATCGCTTCCAAAACATTCATTATTCTATTAAGGTTACTGGATCGTGCCAACCTCGCGGCCAGAGCAGCACCCACAGGAGCCGTGGTTGTGTTCGTCCAAATCAGAGTCATAATCCAGATCGTCGTCAAGCTCGGCATTTTGCTGATCTAGAAGCTTGACATCGATCTTTTTGGGGGCAGCAGCCGAATTTGTACCTGGAGTGGCCAGGTTACCATTTTGTTCTGGCTTTTTGCCTACACCTTCGGAAGACATTATCGCTCACAGGTGAAAAAATCGCATCCCAAAGAGATAGAGTAGTACAAAGATACAACACCGCTGCATACCAAGCTTTCTGGAATTTGATTTATTTGATGGCTTGATTTAAGCTTTTAATGTCAAATAAGGTCAATCCCGCTATTTCATTAATTTTTTGAAACAGATTAGAGCCATTGTTCACATGAACGTAGTAGTCATAGTAGTCCGAAGTATCACCTGAAATGGTCACCTCCACAGTCATTGGATCATTTTATGAAGAAAGATAGTTTCATGATTTGTCGAAAATTGGGAATTACCTCAAATCATATACTTACATCTTGCTATCGTTTCTATGGTTCATTAGTCTTATATATGTCGTAACTCATGCAATGTCGATTTGTCTAAGACAAAACGTTCCAGATCTTCTCCCAAAGGTTCTTTGGAGGAGGATCGTCCCAAACCATTTCTTCGATGTCTCTCACTCCGCTGTCGATGTCACACTCGTCCAAAGGAAGGAGCCACGAGCGGAGAGTGAAGGCCTCTCTGGTGAAACCGTTGTAGTAGAAGTGGGCACCAATCCAGACCACGAAGAAAAGCATCACCGAGACGTAGGCGGTGAAGAAGTCCGAGGCGTTGAAGTCGAAGAACACCTCGAAACCCTGTACGAACACAAGCAAGAAACCCAAGATGAACGCGTAGTAGGCCACATATGGCATGCCCCAGGCCTTGTATGGCAAGGAGTCTCTGGAGATGTTGCGCTTTTTGAGGATTTGCATGAAACGGATGTGTGAGAAGGAAATGTTCACCCATGCGATAAGGCCAGCCACGGCGGTGATGTTCAACAACCAGTTGAAGACGGTGTTACCGCCTTTGCTGAGAACAAGGTAGGCCAAAGCGCCAAAAGCCGCAGTAAAGAGAACGGCCACGTATGGAATACCGTGCTTGGTGGTCAACTTGAACCACTTAGGAGCAGCACCAACGTTGGCCAAACCGTACAAGATTCTGGAGCCACAGTAGACGTTGGAATTACCAGCAGAGATGATGGCCACCAAGATGACGGCGTTGAAGATGCTGGGCAAGATCTTGGTGCCTGAGTTCTTCATAGCCACAATGAATGGAGAGGAGGCGGCAAAGTACTCGTCCGACTCCAACTTGGGGTCGTTGTATGGGATCAACAAGCCGAAAAAGAACATGGACATGACGTAGAATATCATGATACGCCAGATGACCTTCTTAATGGCCGAGGGAACAGCCTTACGTGGGTTGTGAGACTCACCACACGAGATACCCACCAACTCGACACCCTGGAAGGTGAAAAGTGCGGAGATAAGCGAGGCCAACCAGGCAATGAAACGGTCGGTGTTGAGGTTCTTCACGTAGCCCGCTCCAGCGCCCCAGGCACCTGGATTGCGCCAGTATCTGAAGCCCACGGGTCCAGTAGCACCGGCACCGCAGACCATGCAAAGAGCGTATATGAGCCAGCCCACGACGGCAATGATCTTGAGGGAGGCGATCCAGAACTCGAATTCACCGTAGTACTTCACGGGGAACATGTTGAAGGTCGTGAGGAGCACGAAGAAGATGGTGATCCAGGCTGCCAAGGGCACAGCGTGGGTCCAGTACTGGATGACCTGACCAACGACCGAAAGCTCAAGAGCAAAGGTAATGGCCCAGGAGAACCAGTAGTTCCAGCCATTGGCGACACCCAAAGCAGGGGAGCAGAAACGGGCACAGAACTGGGTGAAAGAACCCGAGCAGGGAATGTAGGTAGCCATCTCGCCCAAACTCTGCGTCACCGACCACGCCAAGGTCGTGATGAAAAGATAGGCAATGAGCGCCAACACAGGACCGGCCTGCAACGACAGCTTGGACGAAATGAAGAGTCCCGTGCCAATGGTGCCTCCGAGGGCAATCATGGAGATGTGTCTGGCTTTCAAGTTACGCTTGACCTCATTTTCGACAAGGAGGTCCAGCGAGTCGTCGCGGATGAAGTCGACGTTTTTTTCCAACGAAGACCCCGTGGTCTTCTCGATGTCGGACATGACTGAAAAAGCGATGGTATCTTTTTTTTGACAATGGGAAGGCGCTACTTATATAGCGATGGAGGAGATGGTGGTGAATAAGGCGACCTGCACATAAGCCGCGGAGCCCGCTGCGAGGATCTCTCAAACTTCGCTGCTTATCTTCAAATGCCGCTCGGTTTTTTTTTCTTTTCGCTCCCCCGTTTGCCGTGAGAAATTTGAGAAATCGCCTTGTGCGCACGCCAGTTTCGCACCCAAATCGCCTTAAACGCAATGCAAAACTGCCTTGCCGCTGCGGTCTCTTTCCGTCGACAAAAAAAAATCGCCAGTGCCTGCAAAAAAAAAGCTTTTGACTGCCTTTAGAGAAAGTGGATCAGGCTGGTTTGGTTTTGGGTTTAGATCTGGGGTTTATCTAATCTGGGGAAGATAAGCCCCACATTTTGAAGCAAGATGGGGTTGGCGCTTTCGAAAAAGGGCAAGCCCATTTTGCAAAAGTCGCTTCACCGCAGTTGCAAAAGTCGATTCACCGCAATTGCAAAAAGGGACTCTTTTTTTCGACAAACACGATTATCTAGATTTTATCTCTACTTTCTCCGAAAAACTCCATCTCATAAATGACTACGGGTCAATCGTTTTTCGTCTTGCCTGATCGGTGCCTGGGCACTGACTCTGGTTCGAAGTCCCGCAGGCTGCGAAATTTCAGTCAAGACAGACCAGGCATGTCTAAAACCGCCTCGACTGCGATCAGAAAAGTACGTTTTTTTTTTTTTTTTATTTCAATTTTAGTGCTTTCTGCGTTGCTATATTTCTTTCTTCTCTTCCTCTGTTTCAGCCTCCTGTTCAGCCTTGCGGGCTTTCTTTTGTCGTTGCTTGTGCTGCGCATGGTTTCTTTTTCTGCCTATCTGGTGCCTATCAATGCTCTTAGATCGCCAGTGCCCGATGGTTTGGTTTCCAGATCCGGATGGCATTTACGAGTTTTGCTCATATGGTTATTTTCTAATATTTTAGATTTTCGGGCCAACGTTCTGATGACGTCAGGCGGTAAGCGAGGCAGCCAGTGCAATTTATACAAAAGGGGAAATTCTGAATGAACATACAAACCCGGGGGACAATTGACAAAGACCCCATGAACTCAATTGTCTACACTCATCCAAGAATTGCTTTGAACATGCATCCAAAGAGCGTTTACATCATACCTTAGTTTACTTGAGCCAACGGGTAAATGCCTCATGGGCTCGGTGGCTGCAAATCAGCTCAACGCCCCATCAACGGCACAACTTCATTCTTCAACTCGCTTCAGAACTCTGAGTCTCTGCTATTTTTACTCGACTTCTTGTTTTCTCTTCCGCCTTTTCAATCTCATTTCCATCCACTCGCTGGCCTCATTTTACTCGCATATGCCTCATTTGCGCCTTATCTGTGCCATGAAAAGCCTTCGCTTCGATGCCTCACGCAAATGCCTCGTCCGATGCCGCTCTAATGCCACAACCAAAAGGATCAAGAATTTTGAATCAAGGCATATTCGAATGGTTCGGCGCTTAACGCTGCACGGTTGCCTCTCCATTTTTTTTTTTTTGTCTTTTTTTTTTTTTGTTTTCTTGCACTCTTTCGCTTGGCTCTTAGCACTTTCACTACTTGCGCCGTCCTCCACTATCACACTCTAAGAACAATGGTCGTTTACTGCCTCTCCGCGGTCGCCGTTTCCTATTTGCACGAGGCGCTCTCGGGCTTTCTTTTTGGTTCCCCCCTCTCTTTGTTCTCTTTTCTGTGACTCTTGCGAATCAATGGGTTTGCAGCAATTGGTCTCGGATTTTGCAACTTTAAGCTTTTGGAGTAGTGGAGAAGGGACTCTGTTGGCACGCACCGATTTGCGCTTGGTGCCTGTGATCCAACCAAGGCTTCGAGAGTCACAATGCTTGGCTGGGGGAACCCTGCACCATTGGATGACGCTAGTCGAATGGAGCTTCCCGAACTGAAGAAGGTGTGGGATGTTTCCGTTCTCTGGCTTCAATTGCAATCCGAGAACTCTTGAGCCGCTCATTCTTTTTATTGTAGGCTCCGTAGGAGTAGAACGGGTATTCCACATCAATTGATAATGTATTCTACCCTTGGAGATCATGAAGTGGTGTGCAATTGCCTCGGCTCGAGCAATACCAATTTTCTTTGCAACTGAATTTTGCAATCTCTGATATTAGGATTCTCCTATGCTGTCTATGTGTTGCTTTGAATTGACAATCTTTTTTGTAAACACTGTGGAATCAGTCAATCGGGACTCCGTAGTGCGTTGTTTGACCTCTGTACTAATAATTACTATCATTGCACTCGAATGCATTGTAATATTCCCGTGTCGATTAAAACATACTTCACCACTCGAGAAGGAATGATTGTTGACACTGCTCAGTTAAGAAGTAGGTCGACATTACATATGCTACTTAGTTCTCTTACACATTTTATCTTGAAGACAGACTTGAGTCTTTGAAGTTCGAATAAATCAAGTTACATAGAGACTCAATTTAATAACACCTTGAATTACTGAAGTATCGAAGCCTGTTAACTAATATGCTACAAGAATTTTGGGAGTTTTATGTATCGACTTCGAAGGACCCATTTTTGCAAAACGACACCTCCAAAACCTCATGATTATTATCAACTACTTGCTTCGCTTCTAAGGCAATTCAGCAAAGTCCATATAAAATTACTAAAGGTTAGGAAAGATGGAAACGGATCGTTGGTCACCCGCACATACTCATTAGCGATTCCACCTCCTTCTCTAGCAAAAGCAAAAAGCTCAATTGAGACCGAGTCGCTTACCGCTAAGAGCAACTCGTATCTGATAATTCGTATCTGAATTGTGGTTGGCATAT
Source organism: Candidozyma ruelliae (assembly GCA_030582895.1). Lineage (NCBI taxonomy): Eukaryota > Fungi > Ascomycota > Pichiomycetes > Serinales > Metschnikowiaceae > Candidozyma > Candidozyma ruelliae. The sequence goes on along the minus strand of JAJMHE010000023.1, from coordinate 3,989 downwards.
TGGGTCTCGGCTTCGATTTCTTGATTTGCATATCTTATCAGGAAGTTTCCCTTTTCGCATCAGGGGTAGGAGAGAGCGAGACAGTATCAAGATAGTGGGGAGGAGCGGAATCGGACCAAAATGGCTTATTCTGTCAAACCTTATAATTATCTGATTTCGTCGGTGTAAACTGCCCTTGGAGCAGTTTGGTATATATCTGACTCCACTCGAAAATGACGGAAGTCGAAAAGTGGTCCCGACAGAATTAAGATCCATGGTATCTCTTGCCGACGGATGATCGATCGCTGTGGACTTCAATTTTCGAATTTTGACTTACGGATAATACCGAAAGCTGGCCATTAGAGAGTTTGCAGCCAAATAACAAAGAAACCATTGTCCAAGAATGCGAGACGACTCTCCCTGTTCCTAGGATTATCTAGTAGGAACTCGATACTGATTCAGCCTTTGATCGTTTGAACGGCTTTAAGTGATCAGGCAAAAGATCTGATGCTTTTAAAACTGGCTTCATGATAATAATTAGATTGACCATACCTTACCATCACAATGGGAAGTCAACTCGGCACCAGCAAACCAGCGTCTGAACATGAGACAGCGTGATTTAGATGATGACAGGCGAATAAAGGCTAGAGGCGTTCAACACTTGTCTACGTCAAGAATTAAAACCTACTTCAAACTTACTCAAACAATTCAATCAGTCAGACAGCAAGTGCTATTCAAAAATCCTCATTGCGATTACGTCCCTCGACCAATGCCCACAAAGGGTGCAAGACACGATTATCACCCAAGACAAGTGATTTCTACAATCTGGCTCGTTGAAAGTCATTCCCTGAAAGACCTACAATTGACGTCCGTACAAAATTTTTTGATTTCAAAATAACATTCTGTTGAATGTTGGTCTACGGTGCACAAATGGTTCGAGGCTTTGTGTTTGTGGAACGAATAATTGAGTCAATTCAGGAGCCGGCGTTCAGGGGATCAAATTGCTTTCAAGCCAATTGCAAGCTACGGATGCTAGCCAGCGGTCATACTTAAAACCCTAGAGAATGGAATGATTGACTGATTGATTGATGAAATAAATCAAAAGGGGAGACCAAATCGTTTTCAAATAGCAACTCTCAAATCAGGTTGACTTTTCACGTTGAATTCACCTATATTTCGTTCTGTCGATAAGTTCCTGCTTCGACAAAGACCGTACCGAATAGGATAAATGATTTGCGTTTCGTCTAGATCAAATAAACAAATACCCTTGACGATCTAAAACAAATTTTGTTTTCTGACGTTGGGGCTTAGTGGGCTTGGGTCCAGCCTCGATGATCCACATATACGAAGAACACACTAAACCTAACAAAAGCCTCATAATTTATGTTTGTCTATATCGAGATCCAAGCTTTTTAGTTTACCTTCACACGTCGAGCCGATGTCTTGGCCAATCATTCAAAATATCTATCAGTTCACAGCTCCTTCCTCGAAGTAATCACCGCTCTCCAAATCAGATGTACAGCATCTACAATAGATTATGACGTCTAATCATTTAATATCAAAACAACATAAGTTTGGGTAATCAGTAGAAGACGAACTTAGCACGGCCAGAGGTGACACCCACGGTACATCCGTCGGTGCCGTCTCCGTTGTACTTGCCGTCCGCGTAGTAACAGTCACCGCTGACAGAGGCGCTGCTGTCCTCAGCAACGATCTTGACCTTGTAGCCGGCATCGTCCTCGTTGTTAGGGTTTGGAATCAACGAAAGGTAGGCAATGCTGCCGGTGTAGCCAGCACCAAAGTTCAAAGGAGCCCAGTTACCAACACCGGAGCCAGAAGTGCCCCAGATACAGCCCTCAGTGTAGGAGATACCAGCGTAGTTGACGTAGTACTGGGCAGAGGTAGAAGCACCCTGCCACTTGTAGTAGGTGTCGGAGTCGACGGTGGTCAAGACAATGGTCTTACCAGCCTTAGCAACAGTAGGAATAACCATGTTCTCGGTACCTGGGTAGTCGGTTCTGCAAATGGCAACCTCCTCATCCAAAGTGTTCTCGACAATGGCCTTGTCCACACCCCACTCACACAAGTACTTGGTGTCGGTGTTGGAACGGTACAAGTAGCCGTTCTTGCACAACAAACCACCAACAGAAACACCGTTGGAAGGCTGGGCAGAAGGCCACTGGGTCTTGGACATACCAGACTGACAGGCGTAAGAGCAGTAAGAGCCGTCCTTGCAGCTGCCACCAGTGGAGGTGTCGCTGTTGTAAATACCAGACCAACCACCGAAGCCCAAGTTGTCAAGAGCAATAACACCGTTTCCGCTTGGGAAATCATCACAAGAAATCACACCGTCCTCGAACTCGCCGGTTGGGTCGACGTAGTCCTCGAGGTCACCCCAGATTCCGCCAGAGGAGCTGGAGGAGGAGGAAGAGCTCGACGACAGAGTGGACGAAGCACCTGTGGAGCTCAGCTTGGAGGTAGAGGAGGTGGAAGTAGTAGCCTTCGAAGGAGAGGCAGTAGAAGTAGTCGAGGCCTCAGAGGTCGAGTAGGTCTCGTCAGAGAGAGTGGTGCCCTGGACAACACCAGCACCGTTTACAGTCACAGTGACGTATTGGTACTCGTAAACCACCTCTCTCTTGTGTTTGTGATGGACGTGCACCTGGGTGGAGGAGCAGTCTTCATCTCTTTTGCGTGCCGGAAGGGCAGCGGCCATGGAGGCGAACGCCAAAGTGGCGATGGAAGCTTTGGCAAATCTCATTGCTATATGTTAGTTTGGTGTTGTGTGGTAGGCATGAAGATGATGGAGATCAAGGCTTTGGCAGGCTTATCAACAAAACACGAGAAGATGCGTTGGCGACGAGGGGCAGTATGAAGGAATCGAAGGACGCGGATTGTTGCATTTTTTTGTGCTTTGTGGTGGTCACTTTTTCTTGCTCCTTTGGTGAAGGAGGAGGTGAGACAGGATTTCGCAGCCAAAACGCACAAACAAGATTGTGCATTTCGCGACTGTAAACAAAACATCGGTGCAGCCGCGCGCAGCATGAAACGGCAACCGTTTCACCAAAAAAGCCGTGAGCCAGCATGTCGTACTGCAGGCAAGCGCGATCGTGCGTCGTGGCCCACGCGAACGTGCGTTCGTCTTACGCGACTCTCCTGCAGCATGCTGGTAACTGATGCCTGTGCTGGCTGCCTTTGCAGGGGCAGGAGCAAGAATCAGCGAATCAGCAAAGGCCGGGGAAGAAAAAAAGGTGTGGAAAGCCGAAAGGAAAAAGCAGACTTTGGAGACTCGATTTGTAGTGAAATTGGAAGTGAAGATTGGATGAAAGCAGGTTGGAAAGGAGCATTGTTTCAGATTCTCGCCAAGGTAGGTGCCAAGGGCCAAGCGAGCCACTCACTGCGTAGCGCCAGTGTGATTTTGGACCTCAGATGTAAGAATTACTAAATTGACAAACAGCGCTGGACGGGCTATTTTGTGGAACCTGGGATTTGTTTCGAAAGTTGGCTTTCGAAGTTGGCTTCGTCTGGGGCTGAATTCTGGCTTTTGCAGCCGAAGTTTGGGGAATCGGCGAGTTTTGAGGCTGGACCAAAGGTGTCTCAGAATCGTTTCGAAGAACAGTTTTGATCTCCAGATGATATGAAACCCCTGTGAAAATCCTAACTCCAAAGATTGTAGATTCCTCTGAACTCCTACGGCAGACTTCTCAGCCGACCCAGGCTTTCATATGCTATCAATCCTCCTGATTTCATCGTAACCTCGACATTCTCTTTTCCTCCTATTTCTTCTCCCTCGTCTTTTTCTCACTCTCTCCTTCTCTTTCTTCTTCTACTTCCTCCTCTCTATCTCCTCCTCTTCATTTGTTGACTAGGCCAAACCAAAAGTCGTCTCTATCTTCAAAACTCAATACATACGGTTAAAGTAAGGAACGTAATTGCCGATGGCAGGGGGATCGCTGGGAGATAAGGAATGACAGGTTAAACCGGAAAAACGATGAGGAAAAAAAATTGTGTAT